>CAJDSM010137843.1:518-15518 GCA_903981925.1 Ostrea lurida | reverse complement strand
AATTTGGCCCAGCGTTCTTGGAAGGAAGTCGAAAAATGTGAAAATTAACGACAGGACGGACAGAGCGGACAGACAAGAAGACGGACAAGACGAACAGACGTCGGAAGACGGACGGATTCCAAAGGCAATCTAAAAGCTCACTTGAACCTTCGTTTCGGGAGCTAAAAATGTTTCAGGTATCGTTTCGGTTACCTGCTCAATCTTAAGGCGCGTCATCAGTGGAATTTTCTCGCCAGGTATGGAATTTCCCCGCCAATATCTTCACTCACAGCACACAAATATCGTTGAATTTGACCCGCACATGTACCTTCGAATTTTATCATTAAATTATTTAACCGCAAGCAAATGATATGTTTTTTAGATACAATTTAAAAAAAACAAATCTCCCTTTCAACAAATATTAAATTACAGGAAAATATAATCATTTTTTTTATTATTTAAAAAGATTTTGCGCCTATTGCGTGACTGGTAGCGCGTAATTAAAACGTGCGGTTTCTCTTTATTCAATAGACAATCCCGTGCACTGATAGAGAACAAATTATGAGATACAGCTAGCAATATATTTCCCTTCTGTACAGTGTAATCAAGCGAAAAATAATACCTTGCATGTTTTGCCTTTATTATCTTTCCCCCCCCCACACACACACACACTCCAGCAAACCAATAAATTATGTGCAATTTTAGGGGTTGATGAAGTGAACTCGAGTTGATGGCTATGGTGGTGTTTTATGAGTGGAATTTCCGCACCGGAATAAAGTTTATATATTAAAAAAAACTATTCTATTGAGGTTTATGTTAGTATGCAAAAGATATTTTTGTTTGTTGTGGTTTTTTTTTTTTTTTTTTTTATATTTATTTCATTTGAATTCGGGGAAATCTGTTCATTATATTTCACATAATGAAGATTTCAAAGTCTTTTACTCATTGAGACGTACCCTTCCTATTGATCCATTTTATTATACTGATCGATCATATATATATATATTCAGATGTACAGACCAAGGGTTTTCGATCCTCCAGGTGATTTCATTAGAATCATTGTGTCTATAGTGATATTCTATATATCTTGATAACCTGATTGCTACTTAATCTCTAGAATATATGGGATTAAGTTCTTTACAGCCAAGTTAGTACACTAGTTATGACAGTCTTACCATTTTCATTATGCTAGTAATTATGCTGAAATTAGGAACCCTTAGAGGGGGTACTCATTAATAGGGAGGACACGGCGCAAGGTACGGCTGGCCTTTCTGAAGGCGTCCAAATTTCATAGTCGATTTATCTAGCCCATTTTTATTCATATTAGTTTTTTTCGTAAACGGTAGGAGCCGTATGTACGAAGGAGCATCCATCCCCATACCTGCATGTCCAGACGGCTAAATGGTTTTCACGGATCCTACTGCCCTTATATAATTTCATACTAATGAAGATGAAACCGTAGAATGTCTCACAATTAGGGCAAACCAGTCTCCAGTTCGTACCTTATACTAATTAATTATTCCAATTCTAATAGTTCAGCCCAAAATTTAAATGACTAGCCCCTAGTTAAAGTTACAGGGTACTAAACGCGCGCTTCCCTTACTGATTGTGCGCATGCGGCATCAAGCGTGGCTTCCGTTCTCTAGCCCAACCAGGTGTTTTATAATTTATTTTTTATTTATCTTATAAATTAAGTTTATGGCTAAACCTCCAAAATCTGGGCATTTATTTTTTTTACAGAGGCGAAATGGAAGCCGTTGACTTATCGTTGTAATTTTAATAGAAAAAAAAATTATATATTTTCAAAATCTTATTGTAATTATAGGCATATTCACTATATTTTCTCCATCTCACCCGTCTCCATAATATTTTCTTCTTGAGGGGTGACACCCATCTTGCCAGCCATTCACCTTATACTGATAATGTATACCTTGTACTAGCATGCACCCTTTAGTGAAACAAATGCACTTAACCAAGTCTAAGTGTGTCTTATAAATGCAGTGGAGCAAGAAGATCTGTTACGTGTAGTTGCTCAAAAGTAAATGATATTATAACAGCTCCTCCATCAGAGGTTATACGTAACACATTTATTTAACCACAGGATGCAAAATTAGGGACTTTAATTTTACAAACCACTAAACCTCGTGCTTCAGTCTACAGTTGTTCAGTTCACTCCTGTCTTTATAACCATATATAGCATACTATGAATCATTACACACACAAATCATGGAAAATTATTCACAGCATATTGTCAAAAGTCTAATTAAGGTTGCTTGTGTAAAACTGAATATACTTACAGATTGCTTCATACATTAGAAAATACTATGTTATAAAAACAAGAATTGAATAGATGCGAGAATCATGAAAATTGTGTTAATCGAGCTATCAGAATGAGACTTAGTTTGGATATCTTGAAAAAAGTCTGCTTAAAGACCTCGAGAAGCCTTCTGATTACCTAGCACTATTCAAATATAGCGTTAAAAACAAAAACAAAGGTGCCTCGAACGCCTTGTTACTTAACATAGTGAATAATCCTGTAATTGCTGTATCTCACTTTATAAACTCAACCCATCATGGAAGTTCAAATGATATATTTGAGCTGGGTCAATTAGAAATACCAAAGCTTAAAAAATGGAAATCTAATATCTTGAAACATTCTCTTAGCTCAAAACGTTGTCCATGTCCCACATTTATTGCAGAGAAAAATTGTTATATTTAAGAGACATGAAATATAAAATAAATATTCTTCTAATTTAAATTCAAAAGAATCTACTTCATTAATTTATAAGTGAGAGTGGTTTTAATTTGACAGTATAACCTCAAGCGGGACCAGCATGATCACCACACAGTGGGTTTCGTTCTGGAACGTTACAATGCGGTGTGGGGTGGTTTACATAGGTGACTAGTTTTGGTTTTTTTCTACTATGAATAACTCAATACGAAACGGCGAAAATGCGTTATGCCCATGGTAACAGTCCCTGCATGTCAAACTGTAATCTATACATTTCACCAGATAAAAAAGAAGAAAAAATAAAAAATAACATAATAACACAGCTGTAAGGCCTCAACACAGAGACATCGCACATAAATGCGAGAGGTACTAACCTAGAATCAATGATGAGGTCTAAAGAAGGGAGTAAGCTTTCCTCTTGCTGCACCCCTCGCCAGGATCAATCACCCGCCGTGAGCCCGTTAGTGTCGGAAAAATAAAGTTAACGGGTACCCGTAATCAAAATCTAGTAGGAGAAAAATGGACGAGTCTCTCCATACATTAAAGTGGTATTAAAAAGCATAGTTCAAACTAGGTACAATGATCGATTTAGTGGTTTTGATAAGTTTGATAATCGGTAAACAAGCGTCGAGTTTATACGACCGACTAGGAACTTCTAGCGAACCTTTATGATAGCTCTTAAACGAAGAGTTCGTGACCTATCGACCCTGCATCACATCATATCCTTTTATTTTAGTACGTCTGGCCTCGCTTTAGAATAGAGTCCTCAAGTCTCTCGCGTTAATGCATGCTTCATCGACTCATAAATATGTTATAAATAAATGAACTTTTATAGTAATGTGTTTAAGCAAAGAATCAAGTGATATTTATCCATTAACAAATGCACCTATAAGTGTATCATGATAGGTATCTTCATTTGGAGAACGTCAAGCAGAGACGTTGACAATTTATTCACCTGGGTCGTCACTATTAAAGAGTGACAGCTTATAGTCAGAAAGCATTGCTAAACAGTTTAAGAAATTTAGGGGCGAGCTCAATCCTAAGGAATGTTGAGACATTGTATTTAGTTCGCAAAAACGAGGTCTCCATGTAGCCGCTTTTAAGAGGCACGATCAGACTGGACGAACAACGGCATTGCCACAAGCAAGGTATGGGCTAGATTTACTAGTAATTTAATTTTGGAAAATGAGGTGCCCTTGTTTCGCAGAACACTGAGGGTTTTGTCAGCCACTGGTATTTAGCGTCTGACCTTGTCTTTCTGGATAATTGTCGGTGCACGTACCGGTTGGTTGTCGAAGCAATATTAAGGAGCATGAGGTAAATGTAATACCTTATGTTATCCCGCCGTTTCGGAATAATTATAGCTCGGGAAGAATGTATACCCAACTGTGCTGTATTATTGATAATCGGTGTGATATAGCTTCTAGATAGAAGTGGATATTATCTTTCTTCATCCTTAAAAATGATAGTCTGCCTCGTTCGGACCCTGTTTAACGAGTAGAAATATCATCCAATATACTCGCTTCCCGTGAGCAATAATAATTTTTGTAAACGGCCTTGATAAGTAGACTAGAAATAATAATGAAGGTAAATAACGTTAGTTGTGTTTAAAATAGGCCTGATCCTCTTCATTTAGTAAATATATCCCGCCAATCGGCTCAAGGATATATTTGACCTCTTAATCTGGAGCCTTTTTCATATAGGAAGAAAGATATTCCGTGGCCGTACTTGAAAATGTTGGGTGTATAAAGCCCAGTTTAGCGTCATGAAAAAGCCGCCAAGGTGTATCTCTGAATGCGGAATTCCGAATAGATGCACAATGGTTGTTCATAATAAAAACGAGGATTCTATATACGACTTTCATTAAAAATTGATCTTAATGCAAACGTATTTAATGGATAATTGACCGTATAAGAGATTTAGACGCATGCGCGTTTCAAGAACGTATAATGTATGATGCGAAATTCTATGACGAGATTTTCCCGATGGGCAAAATTCATACAAATAAAGTTAAAATCGACACCGCGAAGCAGAGCCCACTCTAGCGTAATGCTGCTAGCATTAGCGAGGATATCATCAGGGGGTGGAATTCTATACTGTTGAACTGAGTGTAGCCTGGGGTCACAGTAAGATTGTTAGCTTTCTGATGTATAGTCTAGGATGTTGCATGCAGTTGTAAGGTCCCATTCATGGTGTAGCATCTAGGATTGTTTCATCTTTGCCCCCGTGAAAAATGCGTAGTTAATGCTCTTAGGTTTTTTCGCTGGCTGAGACCCGTAATGTGATTCCTGATTGGAGATATGATTATGAAAATATATATATTTACACTGTCTCGGCTCTCTATGTGTCCATCTCAGTTTGCTACATTTTCATGGTACTAGTTTTCTCGGTTTTGACCTAAATACATTTAACTATTATATTCTCGTGGCTCTAAGTATTGAAAAGACTCTGCTTATAAATAATATTGCCCCTCTCACGGCGCGTTCAACCTGCACGATCCGCTCTCGGCGGAAAGTTTCTGAGTGGTCTCACTGTCAATGATGAAATTCTTAGTTTATTAGAAATTAATCTAGATATGTCAATCACATTTAAGTTTAGTGTACTATTATGAGTTGTAAAGAGGAGACACAGAACTAACACTCTGCAGTTCAAAGTTTCACGGGTAATAGCATACAATGTATGTTTGCTATCGTTCCTATTTCATGCTTCGGTAAAAAATCCTGAAGGCTCAATAAAACTCATCTAAGACTGTCATCATTCATATTATTCTCAATATTAAAAAAAAAAATGCTCTACTGTAAACCAACTAATATCCGTTAACGTTTTATTTGAACTGATATTTTACCAGTCAAAATGGTTGTCTCACATCGCTCATAATTTCGCATATAATGAAAGTAATTCTATAAAAGAGAGATGCAAAGAAGACATCTTCCGCTCCTCGAGGTAAGATATATGTTCTGCAGGTAACTACCTTTTCTTTGCGCGAACGATATAAAATAGCTACGCGCGCGCAAAAATAAAAGCTTATGCAGCTTTGTACTGAGTTAATGTTAAGAAAAAAGTCAAGTTAATTAAAAGCACAGCAATGGATAGGTAAATAGAATAGTTCAGCGAGCCCTCGGTATTGAACACATGTCACATCCAGATAACTCAATGAGGTGCTTTTTTTTTATATATGAGTTCCACTCTAGACCGCTATGCATAAATCACCTCCACATCCCGAAGTAAACAAGTCCGAAGACCAAACAAACCCCGGTAGTAAAGCTAGGTATAAAAATCAATTTGTCCCTGATAACAGTCTCATAAGTTATATAGGATAACTATAAGCAGACACTGGTCTTACTATTTTTTAGTTCTTAGTTTGATAAGACCGGATGACGATTTGGAAGCAGATCAAGGCAACGAGAGCAATTTGAATTATCAACCAAGACACCCAAACATACTATATTATCGAGCAGGGAAAAGGTGGGTACTACTTCACCCGACGTTTGCTCTGTCCTCCGGAGAAAGAACATTATTTTAAATTGACTCCATTGAACCTTTCGCCTTACTTTTTGATTGAAACACATCGATATGATTTACGAACTACAAGCTTTTTTAATAACATCTCAATTTTTCCAGATATTCTTCACTGCTTATTTGTGGGTATTGATATCACATTCGTAACTCTCTACACTTTACGGGTGACGAAACAATGTCGCGTTATTACAACACGGCGCTTGTATAATCTACTTGGTACAAATTATGGTTGTTATACCTCGCTACCCTAATATTTACTTTCAGACTCTAGCTTGAAGACATCAAATATATTTAAAAAGATGCGAAACCCCTGTACGTTCGCTATAGCTCAGGGACAGTCAGAAAGCATGTTTACTAATTTCCGATTAGCTGATATAACAGTTAGGTATTTTCAATATAGGTGATTTTGATACTAACCGGGTTCAACGTATTTATGGGTGTGACCGAGGGTACAGTTCGATCTTCGGTACAAATATAGTTCCGAAGATTATCTGCTGGACAGATGTAAACGTTGCATTGCACGGCGGTGGACATCAGGCTTTGTAATTTCATAACCTGAAGCGCTCTTTAGGATACAGATTATATTTCTATCTTCCATAAACGCGAACCGTGACGATATTACTGGGCTTGTTACAACCCAGGGATCATATGCTCCAACTGCACTTCATTCTTAACGCCATAATGCTCTCGTAATGGAGGTTATTTTCTTTTCTTCAATTGAAATGGCGGAACCTTACTCTCCCTCTCTAGCACGTCTATGATAGCTCTCAGTGGTGTACACTCTTTGTTCGAGCCATCTTTAGCGCAGCGTTATATACTACCTCTTCCTAAGTCTTTTTCTGACTATATATCATCCGGGATCATTATTTAGTACGTAGAGAGTAGCACAACCCCTATATGTGTATTTCTTAGGGTCCCTAGGTCCTTTCACCCATACTTCATGCTAACCTGGACAAGTAGTAGCTTCTTTCTCGCTTCAGTTCTGATTCATTTCCTGTTTTATCCTGGATAATACCTCTTGTGAATGCGATACATCGTATGCGCCCCCTGATCCTCCAGGGTGGGTGTGATATTTCTAATCTCCAACTGAACCCCCTTGACATCCTTATCTCGCATTGGCGAAACGTCAGCCGGTGTTCAGGCCGCCCGTCTCCAGACTTAACTAGTCAGGTCAATTTGTGAATCCTTCAAGATTGATGAATGCAGTATAGGATCTCCGCTTAGTTGGTATCCACAGTGGTACCTATTAGTGGAGTCTGACCGCGAGTTCTCCTTTGTGCATAACCGAAACTCGTCTACCTTTCATTATGCTCGTTACAATAAAGCCAGAACTTTATCTCACTCGTATCGAAAAGTATAAAGTGAGGAATGCGATGACCACACATATTTCGTCTGATTTCTCGGCTCAGTTGAAAATGGAGGACAGCCCTTTTCAATCGCATCAAAAGTCTACAGCCCAACTGATAGTGATGTAATATCATAGCTTTTTTGTAGATCCACACTTTCTGTTTGTACGGACCTTGGTATTCGAACAGAGGATTACCCTCTATCGTATACCGAGAACGTGGAAGGAATAAGCGCAAAAGCGCATATACTTCTTCCTTGTCTCCCTGTTTATGCTGTACGATCTTTTTTCCTTCCGCGCTTGTCCCGTAAAATGTAACTGGCACGTCTGATCCCACACACCAATACTGGCAGTTCTAGATAGTAGAAAGCGTAAGATAGATAGTGGATACTCCAGAAAGACATATGGATTAGGAGCCAGAAGGTTCACCCACACTCCGTGTCCCACTGACGCCGTGTTGCAAATCAACTTTCAGTGATCCTGATATCTCTGGTATAACTCATTTACTGTTACTCATTTCTCTATACTCTCTCTTTGCCTTCTCAACTCTGTTGCATATCACTCTCTACTCCGTCTTCTCTCCGATCTCTACTCTCTCTCCCTCTATCTTGCTCTACAGCGTGTACTACGTCTCCTCTCCTCCTGCGTCTCGTTCCCTCTTCCACTTTCCTATCTCCTGTCTCTCTCTCTTGATCTCTGTCTACTAGTCTCCCCAATCTCCTCTCATGTGTATCTCGAGATCACGTGATGAACACAAGCCTCCTTCCAATATACACTTGTTAGCACCCGCCATGACTACGGTTCGGGCAGCCGTCATCTTCATCCGTTGGACATGTCCGCGTGTCTCCAATCTATTACTCCAGATATTTAATAATCTCCAATCTTATACTACATTACCGGGTAAGCTACTGTGTGATATTCAACACCGAGGGATCTATGTCCATTCACTATTTTACTCTACCTGCTTTGTTCCGTGTATTAATTTATCCCCGATCAATAGTTGGAAACTTCCTATTGAACAAGGGACACAACCATCTGACGGTTCCCATTCATCCGGCAATTATGCTATCTTACCAGTCTTCCACACTCATGCTTTGAAGGCAGTGCGTATGTATATCGTATGTTGGCTCAACGTAAACATAGGGAAACTCCCCTCATGTACAGGGACATCACCCGCACAGCTCATCTCGCCATGTGGTCTCACTGCATCTCCGGAAGCTGATCCACCAACAGAAGACCCACTTACTCCTTTACTCAATCGGGTATAAAAGCTGCCTGTGATAGACGATATACACTCAACCCTTTATAAGGCCGAGATTACGCACATTAAGGACGCTAGTGATTGGTGAGCATTCGAGCACCCCGGACCGGAGTGAACAGCTTAAATAAGACACTGCTTTCCTCGAGCGCGTCTAACGTCAGATCGGATAGAATCACGGAGTTACTCGTGTATCAATTGACACCCTACTTAGCAGGGCTCATTCTACCGCCACTCTGCTGCCAGGCCTGTTACGAGCCAGCCTTACATATAATTAATCTAGTTAGAGAAGTAGGATGAAAAACCCTATAACATGGGAACACCTTTATTGCTGACTTCCGACAAGTTTTAATAAACTAATTCACCTCCTTACTTGTTAATTTCATTCAGTTCTAATAGGCAGCCCCGCTCAAAGTTTTCCACTTGTTACAGAAATTTCACCCATCTGGCCAGGCCAGCTTCACGGTGCTGTTCTTTTTTCGAGCTGATATTGGACCTAATAATAAATATTTCGGCTAGAGTCGTCGTGAAAAGACGAGACCGGAATTAGCTGTTTGCGAAGCGAAGAAAACTTGTCCCACTATTCTCGTCATGTTCCTTTACCCAGGACCGATGCCCTGCTGACTTCCTCGGACCAACGCATCTATCGACTGAACTCAGACAGGTGGAAACTTCACAATAACTATATGTACTCTAATTGATCGACTACCGTGATCTACTAGAGACAGCGCAATCTGACCAGACCGTTTATCAGACGTGTGTCAATTCTTCCGCATTAAATATTATCATTAAGACGCATCCAGCGTTCGGCCGCATCCCTCTAATTAACAGTTCGCCACAGAAACCCATCTTTGACCAGTCTAAAGTTCCTGGTTGATTGCGAATCTTTTACCCTTGATTTAATAAATTTATCTCCTCAAGCGAATTCAACTTGGGTATAACCCGACTTTTATTACCGAGATCTCCAGGAGTGTGTTTTGCAATCCTCATCATCTGTGCTCAGCAAGTCCGATGTCAAGCAATGTGCTGCTCCCATAAACCCTTTGAGCGGCAGCTTTTCTTCAAGTTTGGTTATAATTATGACTCCTGGAAATAAGAGGTAGAACCCCTAGGATACTTCTTTACAATCATTACCCGGTGGTAGAGGGCTATTGAAGTCCATTCTGCATTCTCACACACTGTGTTCCCGCCCGCAACTATAACCTAGATCTAATTATACGCTAACCCTGTTATCTCAAGTGATCATAACCCATCATAGCCTAGTGAGGGATCACAGAACAGGTATTCAAGTGTACGCGCAGTTCCACGCAGTGCGATTGCCTTCCTCGTTCGTAAATGACGTCCTCAGCTGCCCCAGGATGTTAGCGATAAAATACTCCAACTCAAATACATCTGATCTACAACTGCATGCCGACCTGACCCTATATTCTCGGCAGTATACATTGTTCACTCTGGCCGCTTGATAACTTGTCCACCGCTATTGCAGAGGGCCATTCACAATCCATAAGCATAAGGGCGCGGTGGTACATCGCAGGATGTGTACTCGGCGACATTTGAGGCCGCATTCATAGAGCCATTGCTTTACTGGGCAATTATGAGACATGTTTATTTCACCCCCACCCCTCATTGTTTAGACCGTCACAGGATGGTCCCTGGTCGTCTCACAAAATTCTCTCTCTACCCATGATTCACGACGAAGTCTCAGGATCAATGATCAGTGACTCATCTTTATTTGACTATCGACCCCGTTTCTCACGGCTTGTTCTCGCTTTCACCCAATGTTGAATTGGTCTCCATTGCTCAGATAAGTCGTGTAAGTCGCTCTCTCATAGATTTCAGCTTACTTGGAGTATCTTCCTAGGGTAGTATGTCATATCCCCAGATTCTGCCAGATGGTCATAATCAGTGTGGTAATTACGTCAAAATGATTAATTAATTGATTTTTCAATTTAATCTAACTCAGATAAGCGAAGTGAACGATCTGAACTCCAATTTTAAAGGCGTCCTAATTTCTTAGAACCTTAAATTTGATAATATCTTCTAGCGTTAATAAAACCACAATATACACTTGTTTGAGTTCCAAAGTCTTAAATAATGTCCAAAATAATTGATCTGTCTAACATAGAATATTTTTATTCATACTTAGCAATTGTGATACCAAGTGACTACATATATGTTTCTAAGTACATCAGTATATTCAAAGACATCTACAACTCACAACGCATACCAACTTTTATTCCCACTAAGCCGATTACAGGAGGCACACAATCATTAACCAAACAGAAAAACGCCTTCACCAGCCTGCCTGCCAGCTCCGATTATTACCCTCCTCACGCATATTACCTCTATCCTTACCCATACGAGCTCACTCGACAATATTGAAGAAAAACAACAGAGTATTGTGTAATTTTGCGACAAGAAAAGAGTCTTCAATCATGTAATGATGCTAAGTACTGTGTTATGGGACAAGTGGGAAAGACTGTCGGCAGGACTTGAGTAGAAGGATTAGATTCTAAGACATAGTGTAATGCTGCCATTTAGGTGCATCCAGTTCACTTCCTACGTCGCTAATCTTCAATCACTTTAAAGACCAGATCCGGAATGAAGAGTAAACAACTTTTCTCGCGCCTCGCGTCTTTCGAATGCAGTTACACCGATGTCTTATTCACTATCATGAGATAGCCTCGAAGTATTCCGTTTACGTCTTCTTGAAAATACGCATCACTGCAGTACATCTAATTTTTTTTTAAACTCAACTAGGATGCACATAAAAGACCATACTTTAATTACAAGTGGGAGACCGTTCCCATCTGCCAGCCGTTCAACTCTTTACTTCTAAAATCAAATACTCCGTGTACATGCTCGAGCACTTCCTCAAACTGCTCATTTCCCGATAGATTTAAATGAGAAATAAAGAAATTAGTTTACTCAATGAGAAAAATGAATATCCTCATTTATTTTCATCTTAGACCAATTTATATATCCGAATACAGTGGTAGGGCTGCACGATTCACGACAAGAGAATGTGACTGACCGGAGAGATTTGCAAAGTTGTCTTTAGTGTTCTGCTAAAACTTTCCCTCGCTATCCGAGTGAAAGTTTCAAACTCAGATTGACTCTGACTAAAGATAATGGAGGAAGGAAGGATTCACTATCCCGGCGGTCATTTTCTATTTGGCCTTATTTCCAAAACTACCCGGGGGATACTTTCATAGCGACACTGCACTCTGACCAAGTACCTTCACCCCTGACCTTGAGTGTGAACTTATCTAATAGCGGAGAACCGCCTATCTAATCGAGGGTATCTAGACACAGTGGTCTCTGCCCATTGTGCATTCGCACCATTTAATGAGACCGAACCGTCAACTTCTCAGTGCGCAGTTATTCTTACGACACGTGAGCAAAGATATCGGAGGCTGAGGGAGACATTATTCATAAACCGGAGTACTCCACCGTGGGAGGGGAAGCATGCAATGCGTTTGTGTGTAACCATCTAGGTCGTAATTTTTAGCTAAGAGACAGCCGTTCTCAACCTGTGACGGATATAGTAATTTATCGTATATATTAATTTCGATACCCCGTAATAAGAAGGTCTTTTTCACATATACTAATCATTTAAGCTGGGTAATACAATGTGGAACACCACACATCTTCTTAGATCGCCTATTGCGATTCTTATTTTGATTTTTGAATATCTAAATTCATATACACTTGTTTATTAATATCTTCACAACGAAAATGACTTGTAGTGAGCTCTCGTCTACATTATCTGATCATGAGACAACTATAGGTTTGGATTACCCGCTCGTGTATTTGTATTGGCACTGTACTCGGGCGGTCTGTCTACAATACCCGAGGAGTAGACCGGGTTAGCAGACTCTGATTGCAATTGCCCATCACTCATTGAGTATCTAATTAAGTGCGGAAGACTTTTCCTCTAGTATTAATCCTACTTGGGTATATTTCCTGATACACGCAAAGTATACTTGGTACCAGACTATTTCAATGAACCCTCTACTATCAGTCGAACATTGTGTTCAATTCTGCTCAGTGCAATTATCTAAAGCGTTAAGCCATAGAGGAAAACTCACCCTGCTTTCAGGCTTGTACCCGGCGCCACTGAGTAGTTATTCGGGAGGTGAGCCATAGCCCGAACATGTATCGTCGCGGACGCGAATGTGCCTCGATTGATTTATGGCCATGCAACAATACATCTTAGTTAACATCTGAGATCAAATTTCAATTCGTATAGTCACGCTTGTTTATGGCAGACTAAACCCTACATATCTATATCTAGCAATCATAAGAGGAACTGCCCATTTACAATTCATCTGCCCATGTCATTTTCAAGTTCCTCGTGGTTCCCCGTTGCCTCCGCCTCAATACTATCTAATATGCATCAATTAACGTGTGAGATGTTTAGAATCATTATCTATAGAATGTGACAATTCCCGTCAGTGTAACAGTGGAGCGGAGCCGCGAGCGGGGGAGCTTGTCCCATTGTTGTTCGGTGTGAAAAGAGTAAAATGCCATTCAAATCGATCGCCTCTGGGTTCGTATATAATTAAGCACGCTGTGTCGTAAACCTGCAACAATAACTGGATATTGGCAGAATATTAAAGAACACTATCTTAAAAATAGGATATATCCTATCAACTAACATGACAGGGTTGGACAGACGTCCAGTCATCTTTGCCAGTCAAAGTTTGGCAACAGTTTCAAATAAACATATTAGATTTATCCTCCCGACCCTAAGAAGGGCGCTTGTCTAAGTTAGATACCCAGCTCGTCCTCGTTGAGCGATTGGATAAATTCTTCGGGGCTCTTACCGGACCACCACCGCCCTCCTGAGGTCAAACTCGACGGGTCAAAGACTTTCATTCACCCTTTTACTTTGATATTAAGATTTATAACTTATATCCTAATAGGAAGCCACTATTTATATTCCAAAGGGAAACAGCATGCTTTATTCACCCCCCTCGTTCTCTTTTTGAACATTTAATAACTCTCGGATTCTTAGAAGCATAGTGAGACCACCTGTTCGCTATTAGAGATGTAACCACCAGGGCGTACAGATGCCTATATCTCGTCGTCCTGAATGGTGTTTCTGGATTACAGTCGGAGACAAGCTCTACAAACACATGGCTATGTCTTTATACGGACCGCGTGTCTAGTACGTTAACATTCATGAGCGTAATAGGATAAACAGTACCACGCCTGTTATTAATATGCATGTGGAGGGCCATAGTCCCCCCACTCTTCGCCCACGGAAAGCGCACGATGCATAATATCACGAGTATCTAGCCATCACTATAATTATGCGTAATCAGAGTATATGCACGGCCTACTTATACTGCACTATTTTTATAGAGTGTGAGCATTCGACCCAATCTGCGCCGCTACAGACCACGCACTTACACACCACACCACCCCCACATACTGTCCGCAAACCTCTTAGAGAAAGCTCATATGTCATGTTACATCCACCTCACATATACCACGGCGGGCCCAATTCGACTTCCGTTCGGATAATATAGAGACAATGGTAATAGTCATACAGATATTTCAACAGCAACTAACATCAAACTGATCTACATTATTTTATCTCAATAATGGTGTATGTCATCTTTTCTTTCTACTTTTTTAACTTTTCAAAAAACAAAAAATAAGATAAGTTCCGACAGCATATTGTGAATGTTGACCTATTACCTATCATTATTTATTTATCTGGACACCATGATGTGAATCTTATTACGAGTGTAAACGTCAACTGATGAATTAATTGTATTAGATATATTTACATATTTCACACCCGACCCTGACCAAACACCCTTTTGGTAAAAAAGGTTCGACATTAAATGACTCTTTCAGAACGAAAGCAAATTTTTAACAAAAGACCAATTGCCCTTACGTACTGTAACATATTCATGAACTATATATATTCTCTGTCGCCTCACTTCACCAGGTTTCGGTGATTTTTTCACAAAATGTTCTAATCTGAATAATTTGACACGTTTTATGAAATTACTCTAAACCTCACGTTCCATCCACTCTATTCTTTAACACCCAATAAACCACCAAAAGTCACTTAGATTTATTACATGCCCCGTTCCCCAATCTCTTCGCGACTCGCACAACAGCCACCCTCTGCACACCCTGCACCCCCCT
>CAJDSM010137830.1:0-11913 GCA_903981925.1 Ostrea lurida | reverse complement strand
ATTTCTCTGGAAAACTATATTGACAAATGAAATTTCAAATAGAGCTTTGGCTGTAGTTTTGGTAAGTTGGTTGCGTGTAGGAACAGCCATAGCAAATCTAGTAAAATGGTCAGTAACGACTAAAGCATTTTCAAATCCACCTTTTGACCTTTCTAAAGATAAAAAGTCAATACACAATATTTCTAATGGTTTTCTGCTTTGGATGTTTACCAGATTAGCTCTAGGTATCTCTGACGTTTTCCTCCTTACACATCTACCGCATGTCTCAACTCTATCCTTTATTTCCTTATCCATTCCATTCCAATAAAATCTCTGTTTTGCTAACCATAAGGACCTGCATCATTGTGTATTCCTTTGAAAGCTGTTTCTCTAAACTGGAAAGGTAAAACTAATTGCCTTACATTGGAGCCATCTATCAACGTGTTTGTATAAAGAATACCTTTTCTAATTTCAAAATCTTTCCAACTTCTCAAATAGTCTCTAACTTCAGAGCTTTCTTTCTTTAATTCTTTACCATTGGGTCTCAAACCTGATTTATTATGGTTCTCATATAAGAGAAACTACCAGAAAATGGAAGAAAATTCCATGGGTATAGGAGGATAAGTTTTTTTAATGATTTCAAAATTTGTTTACCATGGCACCAATTTTCATATAAACAACTGTTTTAATTATGTTATTGGAAAAAGACACGAACAAAGATATATTATAGTACCATGATACTATGTGCTTGCTTTGCCTGGAAATGTGGGTCAGTTGATTGCCCTGAAGCACACCTGCCATCCTGAGAGGAAATTTTCTGCGCAAAAAGGATTGAAACCTACCAATTATTGACCCCCATCTCACTCCAAAAAAATATTTTTTCCCAAGATATATTGACATATTATTCAAGTTCTTATGCAAACAATCCTAACCTTTCCAAACCAGGCAAATTTCGTTATAGGTTTTCCTTGATTCCTCAATCTCTCAAGATATTTTGCATTCAATATGAAACCATGTATTCGACTTACCGTTTTAAAGTGAAGAGTAGAAGTAGCGGCCGAGTATTTCAACTTTTCCATCTTCTTCGCTTCTTTCAGTTCCAAATTCCACAAAAAAGGGCACCTTTGGTCAATGCAAAAGATATGGCCCCCTTGATTGTATTCAATATGCTGACGTTTGACCCGGTTTGAATATTCTGAGCAAACATTTGAAACCTTCTTTAATCCTCAATGATATTTACACTTTGTCTGACATTTTTAATGCAATTACCTCTAACGCATTGTCGAGATTTCAAACCATTATGGTAACTATTTCTCTCACTCTTAACCCGTTGTTTGATATTGCAGCAGGAGGAAGACAGGATAACGCGACGGTACTATTGAAGATCCTTACAGAGATAGTCTGCAAAAATTCTTAAACATAAATCTTCGTAGTTAACCTAATGACTTCAGAATTTACCTATTGCGGGTTTATTGAAATATTGAAAGATCTTGACCTGGAATGCTACCATTAAGGAGTGGGTTTGAAGTAATGAAAGTGTCTTATCAACATATTGTCGCATAACGCGGGAAAGTCTTGTATTTATTTTCTGTAAACGAAACATGCTACATTTGTCATGCATATCCTCTGAAATATCGTGGTAAAGAGAAGAATTAGAACGAACATGCAATCTTAATACATGTTCTATGTTGTATAATTCACGGATGTCATACCAAGAGAGAGAAATTTATGCCTTCTGTGCTGTCTAACCTAAGATGGTAATGTTGTAAACATGGAGAATTAAATAAAAGAGTGCTCACAAATTAGATTACCTTTCATATTTTTAGTGGTCCCAATTATGGTATTAACTGATATCAACTCAGAATCAATTATATTAGAAATTTTATTTTTAAAATTTCAAGTGAAAAATATTACATTTTTTCTAAAAACAACATCTGTCTTTAAATTGAGTCCAATAAGGAAGTTTCTTAACACACAAGTTTGAACAACACTGCAAGAGTTACATTGTTCTCTATTTCAGCCCAAAAAAAAACTTCATTTGGTTAAACTAGAGGCATTTGCCCTAAAATACTTAGTTTTCTCTGATCGATCGTCATCGCTTCGCGAAAGATACCCAATAATTCTAACATGATAATTCTCGTTAAATAGAAGAATTAGACTTAAATCTTTAATATTGTAAAAAAACAAAAAAAAATTGACGCATAGAAAGATAACCAAAACCTCTGGAAAAAAAGTCGTCTAGATGGGTCATCACTCTCATTGTGATAGTCCACAGGATTTCGCCGATGTTAGACCTAATGAGAATCGAATATGTTTAAGCAACTTTCTCCCAAGCACTGATATATTGCCCAGTGGAAAAATTGATGTGACTGAATAAGATCCCAATAGTTCATCTAGCAATAGAATGGAGTAGGGATCTAGGAAAGTCAGACCTCTCCTTAGACCACTGCCAGATAAAGAGAACATAAAAAGAAAAAAAAAAACCCCAAAAAATAAAAACAAAACAACCCCATCCTTAATAAAATGGAAAGGTAATATGGAATAAAACTTGCCCATCAGAACCAAAACAGGAAATCCGAACAAATTGACAGCATGATTTACCGAAACTATGATAAAAATTACCATTCCTAATGATAAAAATTGTTCTTCGTTTTATTATTTGTTCCACATAATCTACAATAATCAATACATAACATTACATACATACGTACAACATACATACATATCATACATACATACATTACATATCATACATACATACATTATCAGTAAATACATACCGTTAACATACCATACATGCTACATACAATACATGCATGCATGCACACACATGTACAACATGTCAGTACACACATGCACAGACATGATATGTACACACATGTTACACACACATGCCAGCCCACATGTGCACACATAAAATACAACACATGCCATGGATTATCATTGATGCATACAGACATACACATGGCATGCCATGCACCAATCATGCTAAATCCATGCTCATTCAGATATGTAACTGCATTCAGCACATACAGACACACACATTGCCTCTCCATACATAACAACAACACACACAATAGCATGCATGCAATTAATAAACGTTACAAGGCATTACACACACAATCAGCACACCTCCCCCCTCCCCTCCCTCGTGCCAGAGCCCCCCTCACACAAAACCACACATCATTATACAACAACATAGGAAATTCATTGCATCCACTGATAGATTTAGAAGATGTCATTTGCGCAAAACAAAAACAACTGTTTGTCAGTCAAAAGACTGTTAACTGCGACTAGAGGAATTATTGAGATTTTCTTTCAAGTCCTGTACCCACGTCCTAACATAATGCAGAGGATAAATACAGACATAATTACCAATCTATGCTTTTGAATATCTTTTCCTCCTATTACGTATGATATGTATATACAGTTATAGAAATTTAATATTCCCATGAACCAATAAACAAAGATTATTTGACATAGAATATTCAAGGTTCAAGCTGGCACTGTGATAAAATGGTCATCAAACTACCAGAAAAATTAGGATTAAGAAAAAAGTCATTTTTAATGGTCCCAAATTTATGCCGGCGTACCCATGGCAAACCAATTTTCAATAAGTAATAATGAGTTTTTATTTATTGAAATTTAGACCCCACAACAAAGAATTTTTAGTCCTATGTTCCATGAATCAACATGTGACTTTCCTGCCCCACTTCCTGGAAAATAAGCGGTCCCAGATGATTGCGGGTCATGAAGTCACCTTGCCTATCTCCCTGCGAAACCAAGGAAAAGTTTCTGCAATATGGGGATGATAACCCACCTAACCAAAATTGTTGACTCTCCCACATCTCACTCCCAAAAAAAATTTTTTAACTCAGTAATCCTCTTGTCATAATTAAGATCCATTTATTTTCCCTGTGTGCTAAAATATACGGGGCTAACCTTCCAATACCAGAGCAAAAATTAGGTCATTTGTTATAGGTTCCTTCTATGATTCTTAAAGTCTCAATGATAATTTTTAGGACTCCACTTCAGATATGAAAAACTACTCTATGTCTATTTTTTCGTGAGAAATGAGGGAAACTTACAACGTTGATAAAGTGAAACAGAGTAGAAAAGTTAAGGCGGGTAGAAAGCCTTGAAGTTATTACATAGGCCCTAGTCCTAATCTTTTCGTGCATTTTAGGACAGTTCCATATAATTTCTCTCCACAAAGCCAACAACAAGAAAACCAGGCACGAGATGACAAATTGAATGGCCTCTCACATTCAGTAGTATGGTCAACAACGCCCTTGATGTTAACCATATAGATGTGAATATTCCAAAGCTAAACATGCCAGAGGAGCCAGCTGAGAGTTAGAATAGCCAAACCTAGTCCCTTGGTCTGCTTTCGGTAAGAAGGCCGATGTCTTGAATAATGTGTGAGCAACAGTCGTGGTCTTCAGATTGACTTACCACCAACAAACGAGGGCCCCGTTCATACCAAGCAAGGCGCGGCAAACGATAAAATAAATGTATTTCACCCCTTCAGACTTGCCTTGCCAAATTAAGTACGTGAAATCCACCCTATACAGACAACATTGAATCCGACGTTTTACAATTCATGTAGAGTACACTCTTTCTGCTATATAATTTATACGGCCATACACGATATAACATCCGTTATCAGGACACATGCCTAACGTTCACTTATCGGTATTTGGCATAAGGGATAGGGGTGGAAATATTGAGACCTTACAGTTTAAGACTCGCAAAAACTATTTCGAAGTTGGGAACAAGAATTCATTCTTAGGGAAGAATCGGACTAGTACCGTTAAAAAATCATATCAATTTAATTGCGGATGTGAAATATGTAAGACATTGCGCTGCAATTAACAGGGATCCCAATGATTGTATTCTCAACACCTATGGGTGGACTTATTTATATTCGTGAAAAACTGACCATATTGTCCTGTAAAATAGAGGTGTGGATAATCTTGAGCAAAATTGCAAAAATCTTAAACTGTCATGTGTTTTGGTTTTTTCAGCTAGATCACAGCAACACGAATGTCCCATATCCCACCCCTGGTAATTTTCTGGCCCCTGTAGTGAAAAATGGGTCCCTCCGAACAATCCCTGGAAATAAAAGTACTCAATAAATAGCAGATTGATAACTAATTAGTGCTACCTAACCAGATTAATTCTAAGCGAGCTCAGAATCAATTCATAGAAATTTATTTAAGAATTTCAAACGTGAAATAATTACTTTACTTTCATAAACACAACCATTGTCTAAGAGACACCATTCGTACCTCAGTCAATATATGGACAAGTTTCTCCGCTTATTGAAACAATTCTACGGCTTGAAAATTGGAGCGGGATGTTTTATCATGTTTTCTCTATCATATGGGTCAGCACTCAATAAACAGACTTTCTATTTTCATAACTTGAAAGAGATTTGCCCTTTGTACCTGGTAAATGATTTTAGTATGGTGAATTCTTCTCTATTCGATGTCATCGCTTCAATAAATAAATTTTCTATTGACGAGGTGGATAATGTGTCTATTTTTCTCTTAAATAGATAAACTGTCTTGAGAGCTAAGACTTTAAAAAGAAAAGCTGCGGGCCAAGAAGGAGTAACCTCTGGAAACGAATTAGAATAGCTATTTGTTGAGGGTGATTTGTTTTTTTCTCGTGTGGCGCTACTGATTACAGATTTAACACTCCTTCATTGTGATGTGTCACCGAGTTCGCTAAGATAGCCCTAATGTAGACTCACATCTGTTTTACACACAACTGGCTCAAGCACTTTACATTATTGAGGAAAAATATGATGGCGTTTGACTTGATGACATAAATACCCCCGCGAGAATAGCATGTGCTAGCAATTTGAGACATTGGAGGAGTGAGGGTTACCAAGAAGGATTCTCTCTCTGTTTAACATGTCCATATGTGCAAAAAGGAAAATAAAAAACCCCAATTAATAAATAACAAAAAAAAACCCACACTAAAATGGAAAGAATGTACAAAATTACTACGCTGCCCACCAATCAAAAAACAACAGCGAACGCAAAGACCAGCATGTTACCTGATATAGTTATTGAGAATAATATGTAATGATTACAATGGATGCCAAATTATTAAATATTGTCTCTTTTTTTCTCCTGTACTGATTTTGCGATGTGTGTTCTACTCAAAATTACGTTCATACAATGAGTTCAATGTCATACGTTAGCCCAATCCCATGAGATTAAAAAAAAACAGGTAGCATTTACATACATACATACATTACATACATACAGTTACATACATAAGGCATACTTACAAAGTAGCATAATAACATGCTACATTATCATACATACATACATTCTACGCGTGTTAGTTATAGCGATACGATGCACAATCAGGTTTACTATACAATACATGCATATGCAGCTTAACACACACATGTACACAGCGATGCACCACATATTGTAGCACACATGGACACACATGTGAAGAGACAACACGATAAGGAGAATACACCAGCTGCATGAATGCATCGGAAGGAAGTTTCAATGTCCTATACAGATGCGATACACATGCATGCCATTGCTCCACACATATGCTTCGCAGTAAATACATACTATTCTTCAGCTACTCGTAATAAATACGGTGCATTTCAAAATAGCACATACTATGAGCACCCCAATGACTCCGCCTCTTAGACTCATCGCCCCTACTCTGCTACACTATGCTCCTCCCATACTTAATATCTCCCAACCATAAATTTCTGTCATTAGCCTGTTTATGCATGCATTTATATTATATGAGCAGTGTATGTTCATAGAGCACGACAAACATCAAATACAAATCAACACGCTTTCCTCCCCCACACACCAACTACCAAAATACACATTCATAAGACACATAACTTAAGTAAAATCGTGTGTGAGAGACTCTCTCCCACTCCCTTAATTTATCAAGGAAGATGGACACTGATACGGGATAGGGATGACAAGATGTCTTTGCCAATATCACAAATACAAAAATAAATATGTCTTGTCAAACAATACCCGACCCGGTTGTCAAGATAAATGTCTGGAGCGGTGACCCAGATATTGATAGAGATTTTCCATTCAAGTCTCGGTCCTATTATTTAGATCATGAACTTTGAAGATGTGGGTCCGGACTAAGTGCTTTGAATATATCCAATATATCACCAGGCATTTCACAAAAGGAAAAAGAAAACCTAAAACGTATTAACAATAATTGCAGAAGGAAAATATACGAGACATTAATTTACACAAAAATTTATCATTTTATGGCTTCAAGGTTGTTCATTGCGATGGATGATCTTTGCATCA
This sequence comes from Ostrea lurida, assembly GCA_903981925.1. Taxonomy (NCBI): domain Eukaryota; kingdom Metazoa; phylum Mollusca; class Bivalvia; order Ostreida; family Ostreidae; genus Ostrea; species Ostrea lurida. The sequence goes on along the minus strand of CAJDSM010137830.1, from coordinate 4,609 downwards.
TTATTATACGCCCTTGTCCTGGATCTATATAAAGTATAAAACCTTTAATAATTTAATATCATAAATTACTTGTAACACATAAACAAAATATATTTTGACCCAGGTAAAGAGAAATTTCGAGAGGTTTCAACAAGTCTGGAGAGCAGTGGTGAAACTTCTTAAGTCGTCGAATAACATACCAGATAATGAGATCAAGAAAATAATATCATTTTGGTTGATAATCGATTAATACACATTTATATTACGGATTTAACACCACATGGCATAGCCATATTTTCTTTATATAAAATAATGTTTTTAAGCTTTTTTTATTGAATAAATTATGATCAAACAAAACCTAGTATAAAAAGAAGTTATAGTAAATCCGTACCATGACGGTCACCGAATATGTTGCCCTGATTCTCTTTGCCTGGTGATATAAATGGGTGCTTCGGAGGACGCATATGCCTGAAAAGCCACCTTGCCCTCCTGTGAGATTGGACATATTTCTTGAAAATAAGGTTAAAATGAAAAATCCTACTCAATTAGACCCGCATCAATCACTCCACAAAAAAAAATGTTGTTGTTCCTCAGGCGCCATATATTTGACTTTTTATCAAGCCTTTTTCTTGTGGGGGCAAGGAATTACAAAAACGAATCCCCTTATTATTCTCGAATTTTATGGTTACCTACCTATTCCAACCAGGCCAAATTCCCCGGTGAATAGTAGGGTTCTCCTTTGATTCTTCTCAAAGATAATCTTTTGCATTCTAATAATGATTATTCGCTATATTTTCGACTTAACCGTTTTATAAGTTGAAGAAGTACGATATGTAGGTCCGCCGATATTGCCAACTAATGTTCCATCTTTTCGCAATTTGCAGTTCTGAAATTCCACAAAAAGGCACTTTTGGTCCCAAACTGCAGGAAATGGCTCCCCTTGATGTATTAATACTGATTAATCACAACACTCTGAACCCTTTTAAAATTCTGTAATCTTGGACCATTCTTTTCATGCATTATCATACAGATGATTAAACCATGGTAATACCTTTACTTTCGTCGTATTTGCAAGCGGGAGGAGGTATATATTAAGAACCTTAAAGACTGCCAAAAATTCTTAAACACTATAAATACCTATGCGGTTGAAATATTGAAGACTTGAGCCGAATTAAAAGATGTATCACACATGGGGGGTTTTACCTACGAAAAATATGCCATCACGAGAATAGAGGAATATAGAAATGTCTAAATTCCTTAAACACAGTTCGTTAATTTTGTACTCAAGCAGTCACAAACATACAGGATTTATTCCCCCTTCTTGGTGTAATATTGGTGCTGATAAATGGAAATCAAATTGTCAAATAGTAGAGTATTATAGTCCTATTATTCTGGCTCATGGGATTCAATTTATATAAGAAAATTTATTTATAGAATTTCAAAGTGAATGTATCTTACTTTTTTATTGTCTAAAGACAGAAATCTAGTGGTTTTGCTTTCTAAATATGGCCCAATAAGGAAGTCCTTTGGTAAACAACACTGCTAAACAAGAAGGCTGTACATTTTTCTACTATAATAATTTACTTAGCCCAACGATAAGACTTCAATCATAAAGATCTTAGATAATTTCTTGCCAATCTTATCACTATTTAGTTAGTTCTATTCATGTCACATCCTCGCAACAATCCCCTAGTTGAGTTAAATGGCCATAATTATAAACTTGTCTGAAATTTCATAAAACAATACAACTGAATGACAGTACTCCAGACTTATAAATATTTCATAACTCTAATATAATGTTTTACATTTATATACACTGGAATTATTGAAATTTGTGGGCCGAATTACATGTAACATTATTAATAGAAGCACTCTTTGTATTTCATAAAATTAATGAGTTGGCACAACAATAGCCGTGGGTGGGAATGATATTTGAATTGCCCAAATTTTTGGAACATACTAAGAGTCGGACGATCGAGTCCCGTGCATCGGTGTCGAGCCGCCACGGAGTCATGTAACCTCTAAAAACGTCAAGGGTCGCCATCATGGCCAACCAGGAACTTTGAGATTAGGTTGTATTAATAGACAAAGAATGATATGTCTTAAGGAGCTATGATTGTACGAATCACTCCTCCGTTCCATTCATCTACCTTTGGGTCTTGTGAAGGTTAAGAGTGAGATATCGGACACTATCTAAGATGTTCGGGCTGGGTCCTAACTCTCCCTTCGTCTATTTGAAGGAGATCACAAAAACATGAGAGACTCCCTTGCCGTTGTCCAATTATGCAAGGACTAGGTGATACCTGTGCCAACATTAAATTGTTTAACAAAGAAAAAAGCTTCAGCCCGCCTTACAAGCCAACAGGCATGACAGCCCCTATAATAGTTTTATGCAGCTTTAGGAGTGGGGGTAAATGGTAGACGAGTCTGACTTTTGAAGTAGGTCCTGTAGTGCAATGTGATCAATTTCTACGGGAGCCCGAAATTATAAAGGTAGTTCACATCAGCCAACAAACCCAAAACACAACCCAGACACAACCCTTCTAGGTAATGTTTGCAAGTACGGTTACCTGCTGTTGTTCTCTGCTCATTAGCTACTAGAAAATGGGACCGCTGTATTAGTTGTCTTGGTGTTGAGAGAGAATGTACCGATAAAGAGATAATAAAGTCAATGTAGTGCACATGTGTATTAGTTATGATCTGATTTCCAGGAACGAAGATCCCAACAAGAAACACAATAAATTAACAAAAATAACCTCCCTATCCACGACAACAGGAAATAATAAAAAAACCGCCCCAACCACTGACAAAACATTGAGAAGAACCAGTCAGAATAACAAAACAACTAGCTGCGACATCAAACAGATGTACAAAGTCTATTCATCATATCAGGACAAGACCATGCAAGCAGCATCGTATACGTCTCAGGAAATTTATATGATTGGTGAAAATATAATATAATAACATTTGCATATGATATCTTAGACGAATATTCAAACTCATTAGACGAAATTTTTCTTTTTTTCATCATTGTCGTCCATACAGCTAATGAAAATAATATCTCATCTTTACCAACTAAACCCAATAATACTAATATACATAATATCAAGTAAACTCGGCATCAGAATCCATAATCAACAAAGCAACATACGGAAATAAATTGTACATTTCCCATCAAATACAATCATTTACAGTAGCTTTAATGATACAGACTATAGAGATGACAATACTAAAATAAGCCGGAGTACAGTCATCCTCAGCGTAAATTCTACCTCCCATAGTTATGGTCATATAAATCAATGAATAAACAAAATTTCACACTGTGCATAATCAGTAGACATACATAAGCATAGAAGAATTTAGTGTCACACGTGTATGCCATGATGTGGTGCTTCGCTTGCCATACTTTCTTGAACAAGAGATTTCACCCTAACATTCGATAACGACACACCACGAAATACACACATAAGTATTGGTAACACCACATTACACCAGTGCCACCACAATGTGTGACACCACAAATTGAAAAATAAATACGACACGACATGCATGCAAGATGAGTATTTCTCTCAGAATTAGCATATGGTCAAAGGAGTGATCAATTAAGCTCACCTGAGATAGCAATGCATGCACACATGATACTGTCCTCATTTTAGTAGTAAGCGTATGCTATTTGTCAAGATAAATCTGTAACGTGGAAAATTCAATGCAACATTGAACCTGATATATTGCAAATCGAACTCTACCAATTGTCAATCAATATCATCACACAATACGCACAACTATCCTCGCAGGAATATCTGCAGTATCAACCAATACGGGACACCACATTCCACCCGAGACTGACCGTACATATGTGCAGATATACAATTCTATCGCACAAGTGGAAATTTTTATGGACCATCGACATAAAGCATCGGTTAATCGTAAAAATTCTTCTCTAGGCAGCTGAAGGTCCGACTAAGTGGAAAACACACACCAACCCAAGTTGCAATAAACCATAAACCTTCAGATGTTGTCCATTTTATTCCAGACAAAGTTTACACGTCCAACAACTTCAGGACAATAACACGTGACCATCCCCGGTACGGGGACCTTATTAACCCCCCACAGGCTACCCACCATTTTGGAAGGACCCTCATAAATACATATAACGCGTTGCCGGCTCTCCTTTTGGGACCGTATGAGCTCTCTCGGAACCCACTAGCGCCCAACACCTGACTGCATCCCGGTCCGGAAAGCCACGCGACCCCCAGCCAACGTAACAGGGCTATACCAAAAGGCAGATGAAATAGTTGATATATGACAACAAGAAATTTCATATATATTAGATTGTATCACACTTGAACAGTATAGTTAGTATCCGTGGAGCAAATGAAGACTATAAACTAGGGTATTAACACGATAGATTGTACTTGCCCTTTACTAACGAATAAAAAAATATGTATGTATCCATCGTATTGTCTGATACAACCGACGCCAGAGTTCTTGTGACCAATATGGCAGAAAATCAACCTTCTTTGGAGAAATACATGTGATATCTTCCAAGAGACAGAAATGATGCTATTAACCTTTCTCGTTCATTAAGAATCTCTACACCCTGTATTTCCATACTCTAACTTCTCTGTTC
>CAJDSM010137801.1:0-13344 GCA_903981925.1 Ostrea lurida | reverse complement strand
CAGAGATGAAAGGCAATACCATTGCACTCTTAGTATGATGGCGGTATCTAAGAAGGCATCATACAGTTGCACTATTGTATGTATGGTGGTACATACAGAATAGGCATACATACACTTGCACTATTTGTAATGTATGGCTGGATCATTACAGAAAGGCATAACATACATTGCCTAATTGTATGTATGGTGGCAATCCCCCAATACACACAATTACAACTCCATTGTATGTTGACCGTTTATATAACATTTGCATATTTGTATGTGGTGGCATATAAGGAAGGCATACATGTACATTGCACTATGTATGTATGCGCGGTATCCATAGAGAGGCATACATACATGTGCACTATTTGATGTATGACGGTATCATGAAGAAAGCAGCACATACATTGCCACCTTTTGTAATGATACGGTATCGAGAAAGCCATACATACATTCGCACTATTTTTTAGCAAAGTTGATTGCAAAATAAGTCCATATGTATTGCCCTCGTAGTACTGACTCTTCAAATCTGTATACATCAATGGTTCACGCCTACATGTCATTCCATTTTACCTGTATTCGAATACACAATTTTTACAACTATTCTACTGAATGTTAAGTTTGCATATTTTACAATACTCAGTCAGGAATGAAACTTGCTGTATATTGGGTTATCCGTTTGTAACTGCTCTTCAGGATCTAAGAGTGTAAATGCGGAGCATTCGCTAGGAAATAATTAACTTTGATTTTACATCATACTGATTAATCATTTAGTACACCTTGAATTATTTGAAACGTGATGTAAAACATCGAACTATCATTTTTGCTTCCTTTCGTTTGGATTTGTCCTTTAAAACGACTTATTCGATATTTTTCACTCCCTATAAGAAACGTACCATCCTTAATGTATTTAATTAACATTTTTAAATATCTACGCGATAGAAACATGTTGGTCTGGAACAGCTTGTCACACAGAGGATTGCTTCACGTCGGAATCTGACAGACTGGGTTCTTCAGTTATCCTCGCATACATCATTCCAGCTGAACATTCCGGTACAAGCCGATAAAATGCGCTGCAAATGCAAATATTGATTTCTGGTTTGTCAACGTGTGAATTTCCTCATATTATGTCTGCTTTATATTAGCTCAAGAGACGATTCCAGGCAAATTTGTCTACCTTAGTCTTTTTTTCTGGGCCAGGATTGGGTACACAATGTTTCATACCATAGTTGCATTTAGTTATTTGCAAACCTCTTAAATCCTTTCTCCTACAATTGTAAAACTGTTATCCAGCTTTCTTAAATCTAGTGTCTTTTTTTTTAACCATTATCCTTGAAAGCAAATGTGACTTAAAGTTTGTCAAGGGTACAGATGAATTAAAAAACAACATATTCAAGTAGTCAGATTGTAATGCCATGAGCCCTTGGGATTGAATATGGGCTGCAATATAGGTTCAGACTATTGGTTCATGTACACGAAATTACTTGAAATATCCTACAAGGGTACACAACTGTGAAAACGAATTGTAGCATTCAGTGTGTGTAGTGTACATTTTGTTCATCACAACGTAATCTCAATGGATCAACACTAGATCTGGGACTTGTCAGATCTCTGGTGCCCAAGCTAAGGACTAAAGCATGAGAGTGAAGGACAATGCCAATTATATGGGCATAGGTCGACTCTCAAATGCTCACAAAGCTTCCGGTTCCAGCGCCACCTAGTGGTTGATTAAAGCAATGAATAAATTGGTGGCATAATACTGGATTATACAGCATGTGAGCTGACAGAACATCTGGATCTGCATATTTACTTACCGATACTACATTGTTGCGATACAAATTCATGGCCTTAAACCAGAAACACGAGAGGTGGCGATCAAATGCTTGAGAGGAGTAAACATCCGCCCGTGAGCCCCAATAAATAGCAATACATACTGTGGCAATCATTTTATTCGTGGGTCAAATGTTTCCATATGGGTAACCACATTACTGGTTCGTGGGGATGTGAATTTATGGGTAACTCGTAGCCTATTTATATACCTAGATAATATAACTTACTGATATTCTAACAGTATTTGTTTTCACATTTTTATACTCATACGAGAATTGAAGTATTTTTCGTTCATGAATTAATTCGATGTTGTTACGTTAGGGTGATCATGAGATAGCGCGAGTCATTTACAACTTCAGATAATAGGCGACTCGAGATAACATTAGAAAGATTTTTTTTTGTTTTGAAAATAAAAGTCTGTGGGAATACATTCGTGATAAGGGTGAACCCACGAAAATGCGCATTCTAAAGTAATCAAAATAAATAAATACTCAGCCTACCAATGACATTGCACTGATTTTGAGTAACGATTTACTACGTAAACCTGATGAGGACAGTCAAAGCTCAGGGATGTGACGGTTGACAGGGATGCTTACCCTCCAAACTGATCCACCTATGGTAATCAGGGGTCAGCGATTGCCCAACTCGTGTTTTGTATTCTGCTTGAAGACTGATCTCAATTTCAACCACTATGTAGCATTTATTATCCAAGTACCATGACTCGCAAATAAGGCATACACGAGTCACACGATATGCTTTGTATTGGATATTTTAGACCCGTGGAGGGTCGGGCCTCTGAGAATACGGTCCCAGATCCCCTGCATTCCGTAAGAGGCGACTGAATGGGGCGGTCATTCCGAAATGAACCGGAAAACCGAGGTCGCTTTACAGCAGGGTGCACGAAAAAGTCCCCCTGCTCATAAGCCTGCGTGCCGAGACATAGGTAAATTTTGTAGCCCTTCACTGGCAATGGTGACTCTCCATATTGAGTTGATATTCTCGATGGGACGTAAACAGTAATACATCAACTCAATGGGATTTTATTTAACTAACTCGACCTTGAGACAAACGAATTATCGGGACGACTTCAGCATATATTAATGTAATACAATATTCCATTTCAACACCAACTATGGTTGTTTTCTCAAACTGATTAAACAAATAAGTTGAGGTGACAGGATCTCAACAGTCTCCTTTAAAGCCCAGTATTCGCCAATCGTGGTCATTATACGATCTTAATATTTACCAAATCTGCCTGTCTTGGGTAAGATTTCTCAGCATGTCTTACCAACTAATTGTATAGCCGCTTCTTTACAGCCCGTTTGGATACGGATGCGCTCCGTTTTATCTGATCAAACATAGGTTTTGTGGTCAGATGTGACCGGTCGCCCAGGGCCGGTCTATCTCCAGGCGCCTGATCTTTCTCTGGTGTGTCTAAGGAGTCCGTGTTGTCTTGAAGCCTTTGTATTATTGATAGGAAATATGAGTGATCGTTATTCACCTTTCCATAAATGATATGCACATTTCCAAACATACATATGAGTTTTCGTGTAATTCTCTGCTCTCGGTCCGAAACTCGAAATTGGGATCTCAGACGAAACAGAAAGGAACATTCTTGCCAGAAGTCTGAACTACTCAATATTACTTTGTTTAATCCAATGAAAATTGAATTAGTGACGCAAATACGTAAAGTAACATACTGTGCAGTTCGAAATTGGTCGAAAACCACAATCCACATTTTGGATGATGACGATGTTTGACAATCATTTTCTTGTATTAATTCTTCGATAGAACAGGGCACGTAGCGTCTACGACATTGTAATAGCCCAGTCGCTGAACGCACTTCCATGAATATGCTATGTGAAGCGTTGGCAAGCCAATATACATTTACAATTTTCAATAAATGAAATTTAATTTACTTTAGATATACTGAATCAGGTGTCGCATTTATAATGATCATAGTGTAATATCATGACGTAAACATTGTGGTGAACTGTAAATTAAATTAATTGTCCTTTTATTCATGGACAAATTGATATCAATCATGCGAGACAGTACTTCCAATATGACGCCATGAGTCAAAACTGTTCTGATTGTTCATAACTCATCTGTTAGGGCCGTTATTCCACACTGATTTGACTACGTGATTTTTCCGTTCACCTGATTCAAGCTATGGGCTCATGGCGGGTGTGACCGGTCTATCAGGGGAATGCTACTCTCAGGCACCTGATCACCTCTGGTATATCAAGGGGTCCGTTTTGCCCTAACTCTCTGTTTTGTATTCTTTTACGACCTACGAGATTGATCACTGCTTCGTTTATATTTGCTTTACATTGAAATGTACACAGATTCAGTTATACATGCGCGTCTTTGGTCACTATTATAATGGGAAACTGTAACAGTAATTTATAGAATATACATGCGACTACTAGCATTTCATTACAAGCGAATGGCATGTCTAAGTCTCTCTTCACTTTACATTACTATGATCTATATACAACGTTTCTCAATCAAAATAGAATAATAAAATAAAATGAAAAAACCACAAATAAAAAACCAAGCAACCACCCCTCCTAAAAAAACCCGAAGCAACTTGCAAGCAATAAAAAAAAAAAAAACCAACAAAACAATACAAAAAGAAAAAACAACAACAAAAAAACAAAAACCAAAATAAAAGAAGAAAAAAACAACCCACAAAAAACTTTAACTATCATTTCTGTTCGTTATTATCGAGTGTATTCGGCTATCAACTCAATAAGTTTAATCTTTCATTTGCAATTATGGCTTTTATTGTTAGTTTATTATAATGAACAAAGCTCAAAGAGGCAAGTGTATATTTTCATAAGTGGGAAAGATAATTAAGTAATGTACAAACATAGGGTTCCAGGTGAAGGACAAGGTAAATATGGTTTTCCTTATCCGTTCTTGTGTAGATGAACCGTGGCTATTATAAACGTGTCAGTCTAACATGAATACATGGGCAATTTTAATTTGAATAAATGTTTATACTTATGACTCTTTCGGATTTTGATACACAATTAAAATCTGTACTACTGGAATGAGTGATGAATTATTGATGAAATAGTGGTCTCCACGCGAGTTTGGGGGTCAATAAATTATCAGTAATATCAACTAAATATTCCTGATAAATCGCATTCTTTTACTTCATTTAAACCCTCCTTTTAGAATCTCTCGGTTATTCACTTCCCCCATTATTCGCCATATTTACATTTTTATTACCAATGGTGACAAACCTTTTGAGATCTTGGTACAGTACTAAATGATGTGAATGCGATTTATTGTAGATTTTAGCTTAATTTTCTCTTTAAATGCATGAGGTTGTTGCCCAATATATTAAACAAATGGTATTTCAGGAAGACCATCAATCTTCGTTGAAAGAAGTTGTGAAATGAAAATTGGTCTCATGAATTTACAACAGCATTAAATCCCTATGCTCACAATTGAGACTCATATAATTTCGGTATTTCTAAGAATATTACAATGCATTTCTTAATGCTGTTCCTTGGTTATCGATCTATATAGCGTTGAATCTACAGTAATATTTCATGTTTGACTATTACTTATTATTACAAATATAACAGTTCATTTTGCTAATTCATTATTTTCGCTAAACAAATTATCAAAGCACTAATTCTCACAAACGCGATTTTCTTGAAATATATATAACTGACCTAAAACTTTTTTCGTGGCACACATTCATCAGAATTTTAAAGCTTCGTCATTTGTTATTTTATTCTAAAAATGTCATTACTTTATTTTCGTTTCGCTAGACATTTTGGCCCAAACTACTAAGTATAGTTTATCGTAATCAATATTCTGCCTTAAGTCTTTACTTTATAGTTATAATTTTCTAAAATTATTGGGATGAATAAAAACCCGGACGATAGATACGTCATCCGTGCTGTCTAATCGAATGACAGATCCATTTGCAAAGCTTACGTCTTTTAACGACTAAGGGCAGAGATAAGATGAACTGTAATATACATGTAGGTCACCATTTTCATTTCAATATTGGTAGTTGGATTAGTCAGTTATGGAAGTATTCATACATATCTATCTCATTTTACTATGGGGGAGGGGGGGTGGTCTATTTGTAAAGGTGATGCGTATTAAGTTGAATGAACATTATCAACATTCTTCGTGACGAATTTCCATGTATCAATTCTTTATCTTCCTTTATGTATAACACCAAACCAACGTGTTTTCAACTATAAAGGGAGTATGGAGATATTAAATCTTATGATAACTAGGATAATTTTTCAAAAGTATTCGCGATGTAATGTTGTTTTTTGGTTACCTAAGTGCCTTTTGTTGCAGGCAAGAATCGCAGGTTTTAGTCTTGGTCAATGCCCCACAGTTTAAAACACAGAATCTTTCGATCATTCGACATTAATAAGGTAGGTCAATTGTACTGCAATTATACATGTGACTACAGATTTATGCTTCCGATAAATGATTGTGTCTTTCAAAAGCTACAAAATGATGAAAAAGTATCAATTGCTTTATTTGTCTGAAGACACATTTGTAAGAATCAATTATCTTAGATTTGATTTCAGGAATTTGAAAAATATTAATTTTTTTTTTGTTTCAAGACATAAGATTCCATGTGCTGCCTTTTCTTTGATTTTATGTCCACCAACTTCTTCGCGAATAATATTTAACGGTAAAACATAAATTGTATGTCATACCTGTGTTATTGCTAAATTCAATGTAAATATTATGTCGTTGCAGTATTTGGGTGATTGGTATGAAATCTATAAATTCGAAGCTAGTTTTGAAGGAAAACAAAAATGTATTCGTGCTAACTATCAGATGAAACCAGATGGTCACATCAGAGTGGAGAATAATGGAATTGAGTACGTACATGTACAACCGTGTTCACGAAATTTTAAAATAAATGCGTCCATTGTTATACCTCTGGATACATGTAACATGCTCATGTTGAATTCTTATTGCAGAGATGGCAAAACTATCACAGCCATAGGTGACGGATTTGCACCTGATAAAAATTCTCCAGCAAAACTACAAGTTAGGTTTTCTGACAGTAAGTATGAATACCGGTATGACATGTATATCGACTCCTATCGGAGAATATATCTTTCCGATTTTCGTGTAATCTCAAATTGTTTTAATGTATGTATAATGTGATATGTATGGATCATATAATATTTGATGAGGTAGTTTATATATAAATCGTGAATATGAAAAGGCGAAGGTAACGAACAATGATCAATCAGAAGTTGGGCAAACATGGACCCCTATAGCTAGATACACCAGAGGTGTGATAAGCTGCCTAGGAGGAGTAACATCCCCTGTCCACCGGTCACACCCGCTGTGAGCCCATAGTCTTGATCAGGTCAAAGGAGCAATCCGTAGTCAAAATCGGTGTATAAAGAACGGCTTAACTATTGCTATAAAACACGACAGATATCATTTTACCAAAATGGCAGGGTAAATGCTATACCGACCATAGGATTTGCGAAATGCTGTCTTTAAACGGGACTGTTAAAACCCTTGCAACAACAACTTGTTTGTAAGTAGTCTGCCTCGATTCAAAAACTGACAATACCAGAACAAGCTCTTGCGTATCGAATAAGAGATACACACACACACACACCATATGCAGGTGATGGTGGAATGTTGCTATATAAATATGGGAATTTAACGATGAAGAAGCTTACATCGTCCCGTTTATCATAAAGCTGAGTTTATTAGTTTGCCGTTAATGTCTATGTTCAATAAAATATCCAAGTACGAAACAGATATGGAAGACTGGTTTCGTCAACTTCTAGTTCGCTATATCACGTACTTTGCTGTAATATTTAATTTGTCGCGTGGTCTTCCTGTCACGTGATGTGTAATAAGTTTGATATAACTATCCGTATACTTCTGGCGTGGAATTTTCAAAGAAATATCAAACTTAAACGTGAGTTTTCCTTTCTTTAAGTTAGGTCTAACATTGAGTGAAATCTCAGACTCGAGTCCAAATTTTTCATTTTGAAAAAATCAGGCCACGACATCATTAATGAAAATCAGAAGAATCTGAACTTTACATGTACAATAGAATAAAATGTGCAATAAACATGATTTGATAAATTCATTTAATAGTCATACTTACTTATTTTCTTCTTTTGCAGAAGCCCCCTATGGGAAATACTGGGTTCTGGACACGGATTATGAACATTACACATTTATCTATTCGTGTACTAATCTTGCTGGACTTAGCCATATAGAATTTGCCTGGATTCTTAGCCGTCAGAGGACATTAGATGACCAATACAAAACAAAACTTTTTGATTTGGCCACATCATTTGGCATCAAAACATCCAATTTTTTGACTGAGGACCAATCGGGGTGTGCTTAAATACATAACCATGTGTGTCTTCATCACTATCTCCAAAACTTACCATTGACTCCATGTAAAATTTGCAAGTTCCGTAAATAATTGCTTCATTAAAGTGTATGATTAATCACTTCCTAACTGTATGTGCCAAGGGATTCTATTTCTAGAATTTGTTTAATTGTTTGCAATGCAGGTACTTGAAAGTAAATAGTGACTCACTTAAAACAAAGCTACACATAAATTGAAAAGAGGAAATGTCGGTAGAAAACAAAGGCTTGTTGTACAGTAGAACGAATTGCACCGTAAGAAAAACATAGAGACACAATTGATACTCGTGTTAAGAGATGTAACTTATTGATTAACAAGTGCATTCACCGTAATTTCACTGATCTTCTTCAGAAAATAAACTTTTCAAAGTATATGTCTCCAGTGATGCATCAAACATTGTTCTGACACTTTTACTGTTTGACGGGCGTTGTGTGCGATTACGCGAAGTCGTTTGAGTGTGGCTGAAAGCCTGTGACAGTCAAAGAACTGTGTTGGTACAATATTAAACATTCACTAAATGTAATACAGCCTACAAGATACATGTAGATTGGTTTACTTATACGTACACGTTGTTAGGCTTTTTGTACAACTTGACACGGCAAATGTATACTATTGCAAACTGATTAGTGGCACGAAGGAAGAGGATTGTTAAGCTTTTAATATCATTTGTGGAAAATGAAGAAGTTAAAAGAAAGAAAAAGAGCTGAATTTTATACTGTATATGTACCTGAACAATTTGTTGCTCGATTATTAAGAACCCGGGGGGTCTCACCGTTATACTTTTGGGTTACGACGTTCCCGCTGAGATCCCCCATTAATATATTTCATATTTTTGAAACCATACCCGATTCATTATTCGTTGAAAATTCGACCCAATCATAATATGTGACCTGTTCATGTTAGTTGCCGCCCCATGCAAGTAAGTGCTATTGTAATTATACCCGGGTTTAGTTATATTTAGTTATATTCGGGGAAATGTCATAATATCATTGATTCAAATCTATAAGAGGTTGAAGTTCCAGCGAATAAATTTAACCATCCATTGATGTAACTTGGCATATTAGAATTTCTACCATTGATATACAGATTGATGGAAAATGGCACTCCATTGATATATTGACTTGTCAAATAGAAGCGACCCATACCACGGCACGTCTTTACCAATGTTATAGGAAGAAACCCCCCCCCCCCCCCCGGGAATTAAGACGCGGGGCGCTGACTAAATTGTGCTATCTGTTCTATCTTAAGGCCGAATCACATTTTTCTGTGAAAGATCGAGGACCATTGCCTTCGAATTACAAGGTTACCAAAATATTTTTGTTGTTAGGCGATGCTCTCTGAGAGTTCCCTTTTATCATTTACCCTGTGCATTTTCAATAAATATTAAAGTCCTTGGTTTGGCCAAGAAAGAGAGTGTTGTTTGATTTGGTTCAAAAAGCTATATCGTGTTTTTTAAAACAGTGACACGGCAAGAAAATCCGAGGCGTCGCTTTCATGATTGTCGTTTGGAATAGCGTTGACTATAATAAGTGTATACTCATATATTCAAAAACTTGAACAATCCGTTAGGTCTAGACGTCTCTGTATAATTATGAGACAAGTTAGTTGTTTAACTGTTTCATGTCCTGTCTTGTTATTGTCTAATTCCCATACTTTTGCCTTGAACAAGTTTGTTGAAGTTCTCCCTTCGTTATATCGTCACACACGAGAACACTTTCAAATCCAATTGAGACATTGAATTTCAATTACATTTCCTCATATGTTACTGTAAATTTTGAAAAGAGTTTATGTTTGCCCAAAGAAACCCCTTCCCAAAATATTATCTGGCACGTGTCAAGGGGTCGTAACCCGGTTTTGATTCCAGATCTGGGGATTTTTCAAATTCAACAAACTAATATTTCCTCTTTCAAATTGATAAAATAAAATTGTTAATTATGGTTTTCCTCCTAAAATGATTTATTACTATTTAAATGGGTCTACCCTACTTAGGGAAATCCACAGTGATCGGCCTAATCATGTAAATATCTGATTGGTAAGCCTCCTTATTCAGGCAAAACTTAGCAGCAACCCTACCCTACAACGTAAGATAGGCTGCCAAGATCCCAGAATGCAGCAGCTTACGTGTTAACGCCTTAGTCAGGACGACAGTCAACGCTACCTCTGAAACAGTAGCACCCTCCCTAACCAAAGAAGGACACCGAAATAAGGCGAACCGCATAAGGTCACCCCTAAAATTGCTACGACTATACATGTCAGCCTTCTAAACGAAATGGTCTAAATAATAAATCAAAATGTACAAGCCTCTAATGATAGCATTCACCTGGGCGTCGTGTTTATTTTTGGCAAGCCTCGATATAAAGTATAAGGCAAATCCACCCCGACCAAATAACTTCAGTGTATTCTACTACAACTGCCTTGGGCTGCCGTATCACGAAAATGATTATTGCAAGTGATTTTTCGCTGCAAAATAACCTTTCGTGCGTTCACGTGGTCAACTAGCAGTTCTCTAGATCTCCGCCACCCCCGACAAACCAGTGATAAGCTGTTTAGTTGGTTTCTAGATCACCAGTGTCTTAGGCCGTCTGTGCATCATTGAGAAATCATGAGATACATAGAGAGGTAAATTGTTATTTTTGGAAACTTGTATACAAATGTATGGCTATTGCCAAAGTCATTTGTCACAATTTAAAGTTTTCACGATAAGTACTGAGAGAGAGAAGAGAGAGAGAAGAGAAGAGATGAGAGAGGAGAGGAGAAAGAGAGAGAGAAAGAGAGAGAGAGAGAGAGAGAAGAAAGAGAGAGAGCATCCAAAGTATAGATAAGAGCAAATAGCAATAAGATTTAAAAGCACTAACATCAACCAACAACTGAATAATACACATAATACATTTCCGGGACGGTATATGCCCTCTTCAGGACGACAGACTATTTACAAAAAAAAAATAAAACAATCAACGAAATGGGCACCGGAACCGGAACCAAAAGCTAACTACTAAATCTGAGGAACAGGACAGAGCGTCTACAAAGTATATTATATAGATTAAATATAATCGAGTTTAATATGTATTAACATTATAGACAGGTTGCTCTTTCAAAACTATGGAAAAGAGAATATTAATATCTAGTGATCAACCATTCTATAAAATTTACTTTTGTTAACTCGCATTCTGATTCTACACACAAGTACTCTGAAGTCTGAATTTCACCAGCAATGCTTGCAGTTCCTCATTTGACATATTTTGTAGTCTTATGTTAATCAGGTCTTCCAACAGTCTGTTGCGATTCCGGTATGGCACGAATTGCGCCCTTTGTAAGCTGACACTGTTCTTATGTTTCATTCAAAGTTCTACATGAAAAAGGAGATCTCTAGCGGTGGCATTTAACTTCTACATCTCGATATATGACGACGTTTATCTATTAAGAATTCATGACTTTTCACACCACAGAGGTCTTCCATGTCGCTTCGACTTGAGTTATTTATTGAACATGAAATAATCAGCAAACTAACACTCAACTTATGACCAAACGGAACGAATTCAGTTTTCCATCATCAACTCCCATCATTAGTGCAGCAACATCCATCATCACCTGCATATGGTGTGTATGTCATATCAACTATGTCGATACGCAAGGATGATTGTATGTGTATGATCAGTTTGTGAATCGGACAGGCTATTTACAAAGAGAAGTTGCAGGGTTTCAACAGTCAGCTTTAAAGCTATATTTTGCAAAATCTATGGTCGTTATTATCGCGTCTAATTTGCCAGTAATCTGCCTGCATTGGGTCAAATGCTGTCGGGGTTTCATAGCAAACTGTCAGCAGTTTTTTAATATTACTGAGCTTTGACTACGGATTGCTCCGTTTTACCTGATCAAGAGCTATGCCACGACGCGTATGATCGGTCAAACAGGGGATCGCTTACTCCTCCATGCACTTGATCCCACCTCTAGCGTTTTTAGGGGTGGTGTGTTTGGCCCAACTCTTGTTTTTTGATTCTATTTGGGACTACGAGATGATCACTGTTGCGTTATTGTTGCCTAAATATGGGGGAACAATGTGAATAAAAAGTTTCTTTCTGAACGAGAGATCAAGAACTGAACTTAAACTAATTAATCCTATGCTTGGCAGAGTCGTAATCAGAATTCTTAGAACTTTTAAATACTTTCTTAAAAAAACGATGCAACGAAAATTTCGTAGAAATTCATGTGACCTACACAGTATAAATTCTGATACATTAAAACACAATTAATTGCAGACGTCGTTAAATGGGTTTGCATAAAAAAATAAGCAGGCGGTATAAACAGCTAAACAATACCCAGTTACAATGATTGCAATCGAAGCATCATCATAATTCCGGCAGCTTCCCCAGTGACTTAGTTTCATGATCACCGTATCCACTTAATGTTTTCAAAAACACCATGGAACTTCTTTTTAAAAAAAAACAAAACTTAGCGTAAACGCGGGTTTATCGCCCGAACTAACTGTAACCCATTAAAAGTTTGGACGCTTAACAACTTTATCCTTAACCTGAAAGTCTCAGATATACGCGGGTTTACCAACTAAACTTTAAGATTACTCAAAAGGGACAAAAATTGAAAAAATGTTTGGAGGAGAAGTGCCAATCAATCTAAATTCCACACTATTTCCTCTGCAACAACATACTGACAGTAATGAAGAATGTATGATCCTACCATTGATATCCTTCCTGGAGTTGTTCTCGCACTTTTCCACCCAATATTAAATACGTCCGCAATACCTATCCGCAAATTTCTTACATGTAGCTCTCCTATCCGACCAAACCGAATACAGCCATGTCTATAAGGATCATTGATATTGACCTTATAACACCACTTCCAGCTCCGACCAAATGCACAATCTTATATGAGTTTTTTCCAGTCTTACGCTCTAACATGTACTTTATGCGACGATTTAATGCAAAGATCCATGGATGGAGTCCCCTTTAATAAAAAGGCTTCAGGAAAAGGCATTCATTCCTAAAATATTCTGCAGCCATATAATGTATGAACTATTCAATCCATATCTCTATCTGGATTTGTATTGTCTGTGTTTATGTATCAACAAATTAAAGCACTTGATTAAATACGCGCACTACGGTCGC
>CAJDSM010137789.1:0-13140 GCA_903981925.1 Ostrea lurida | reverse complement strand
GCTGCCAATACCGGGAAACCGGTTCTAACTGTTATTGGTGGTAAATCTTTTTACATTGTGAAGAGAAATAAACTCGGTGAAGTATTGAAGGCACAACAAACAACGTTGCGGTAAGTGAGACTATGAAGGGTTTGGTCAAAATTCACGTGCTGAAGGCAGATTAATTGCGTTAAAAAAGGGCCCAGCGGAACAGCAAAGTTGTGTACTCTAGATTTTTCACCTCTGCACTCATGAACCTAGATCATTCGTTATTACGGTAAAGTCATTATGAAGTTTCCAAGCTCAATCCTGTTACTCTTTTGGCAAATTACAGATGTACATTTTTCAAGTCAATTACTTCGTCGAACGATGAAAGTACACTTTATTTAAAACTATAGATTTTTTTTTATCAAGTCATGTTGATGGTATCAATGTAGTGTTTGTGACGCGAAGGCATGTCTGATTTGATGACGATGAGTCCCCGGGCGACGCGTCTTGGACTCCTGTAGAAATGATACTAAAATCATTTAATTTTAAAGTTAATCCCGAAGTCCTGATATCAATTAAACCTTAACGTGCTGAAAGATTCCTGGTGATATGTTACGCTTCTAGTGAACTGAGGTACACACCAAGAGGGTGCACCCTGTCGGTTGTGTAAGTATTATCGGTTGTATACATGTGTAACCACAGGTAATATGTATCTTAGCGCCTTCACTGAACTTGCATAGTGTGGAATATTTTTTTTTTTGTTTTTCTTGTTTTAAAACAAGTTGAGTTTTGCGGGTGCCATTCTTTAATAAAATTCAAAAGTAAAATTGTTTGTCATTTTTACAAGACCATTGAGCAATATACTATATCATTCATCATAATGAATTGTACTTAATCAATTTCTATCATATGCCATAGTCCAGGTTTGTTGTGGTGAACCGCATTAGTTATTTAATATGAGTCGATCTGTTCCAACAGGGCAGTTTGTAAACACCGAAGAAGCAACTTATAGGCTTTCTTCTCAATCTGTGCTAAGTGGTTCTGTAGTATCACAGCTCCTTGGGGGTCAGAATAGGTCCCCAGATCCCCATTGCGGTGTCATAGATGAGAAGACTGATATGGGGCGGTCTATTCAGATGAGACCTGGAAAAACCGAAGTCCTGTGTCAACAGCAGGTGTGGCAATTGAAAAAATCCCTCGCTGCATCAAAGCCCCTGAGTGCTGAGCATAGGCCTGTTGGATTTTGGCAGCCTTCACATGGTAATTGTGTGTCTTCTTCATAGGAGTGAAACATTCTCGAAGTGGGACGTAACAACGAAGTAAGTAATCAATCAATCAAATCATTAGTAATGCAGTCTATACTATACTATAATAGTCCTGTGATATGCATTGGATTCAGTCTGCTTCGTCGGCTGTGTACAATAATTTGGAAATTGAGCTGAAACTAAATACTCAAATCAATTATTCGAATAATTCAGGACCTACTATTCATAGACTATTTGTAATTTCATCAAGTATTTATGGATAAATGTCGTATATGAATGTAGTTATTTTTCATACAAGATATTACCTGCATGTCATTAGTTTTGTCAGCTCCTAATTCTGAAATCTAATTTAAAACAATATTCATATTGTTTGGTGGCATAGGTTTTAAAATAAATATCATGTGTAACGATATATTGTACATCATGTTTATGTATCCCCTTTTATGGTGATTGGTTCCCCAGTTTTGACACTGGTCAGTCAATCAGGGTGGATGTTAATCCACTTGTAAACATGGGGCCTCAAGATGTAGGACGTATTGTGGAGAGTTGGCGATGTTGGCAGAAAATTACGAGCCTGTTGTTAGATTGCGCACAACAGACCTGGCATTCGATTTATGGAGTTGGCGATGTGTGTACATAATCTAACAAAGTGTATTTAACAATTGTGAACACAAACAATAAACATTGCTATTGACAACTAGATATCGGTAGTTCATTTAGCAGCTCTGTGCCATTTTCATTTTGCCTGGAAATCAGCATGTTTTTGTAAATATTAACTGTTATTTATTGTTAAATAATATGTCTCCTGTATAATCGAATGTTGGCGCGAGTAGTCCCCTACTTTAAGATATGGAACCAATTTAAATGTTGTACGTAATTCATAAATTCGGTTGATATATTTTCCAAAACAGAACACAAATTCTTACAAATGGCCAAAATTAATCATTGTTGCCACCAACAGACAAATCAAGTTTAAACGAAATGATCTTCAGTTATTTTAAGTGCGAAAAGGTCAAATTTAAAACACTGTAGCTCAAGAACAAGCACAATGACCCCAGTTTAATTGAGATTTTCCAAGAAATGGACAACACTACAAAATTAAGGTGCGAACTCTTTAAATATCTTTGTCACGATAGGTGATTAATATTTTACCTATAATTTGTACAACTGGACGCTGTTCTATAAAGGAATAAATCTTAATAAATGAAAAATCCGTAAATTGGTGCGCAAAAGTGAAATTATATTGTGCAGGGAGTTCTATCTCCATTACTCACAGTAAACAGATTAAATTTATTTTCCTAATTGACACATAGAAAGAAGAATTTGTGCAGAAATCAATTAAGCGTGTTAAAGGGCATTGAATCGAGGAGATGATTTGTCTTCAATGGAGAACAAGGATACAGCGATTTTATCAGAGGGTGTGTTGCAAAGACAGTCGTATCACACCGTAAACAGTATGCTAACAAGCTAGGGTTTGTCAGATAGTCAGTGTTAAACTTTGTAATTTAGAGCCGTAAAAATCCAGGAGAGATTGCTATCTCTCGTATCAAAACAGCCATGTTAATTTGCATTGCATAACTAATTGAGGTTGACTGCGTTCAAACCGCATGGGCGCGAACACGTGACCTGTATGTAAACATGAGAATCGAAATAATACCGTCTATAAAGGTTTGAGGTAAAAACATTCCATTTTTGATCTTTACAATGCTTAGCTAAAATATTTCTAATGGACAGGAAAATATCAAATGTCAGTTGTTGAGTTACACACTCACAGGTCTTTGTTATGATAATAAGGCTCGATCGTGCCATGCTTTTATTTACATATGTTAAATATGCTTGTAAACGTTCCGTTTAAAGCAAATGTTTCAAAATACAAGTTAAATTCTAACCCACTTAAATAGTTTTTAGTGTTTCTCACATCTCATATTTTGTTTTAAACATGATATTTTCTATTAAGTATTCTTTAATAAAGATTGCCACAAGACTTGCTTACATAACAAAGAATAATGAGTGCTGTATCTCACTTCTAACTCAACCATTTTTACTGACCATTAGAAATATTCAAAAAGTTTAAACGTAGAACGTGTCCACGCCCCTTTAAGTAGAGGTATTTGTCCTTGTTCGGTTATATGTTAAAATTTAGGGTAGCTTGGTACGTGTATGCAGAATTCTTACTTGAGATTGTATAGCAACCCCTCTGTTTCTCAATTTTGTTTGTGTTGGTATATACTCGTACAGTGACGTCATCACATTAAATGTCACAAATATACATGGCACATTAACCTATGCATGGCGCGCTTAATCAAGAAATATAATGAACTTAACCAGCTCATTCTTTGGATCCTGTGCACTGCTGAAAAATCTTAATATTTGGTAGAAATAATAATGTCTGGGATTTATAGCTCAATGAAGTAGGGTTTCTAGTGAAAAGTTTTACTTGTCGACTCGGTGGAGAAGAAATCTACATTATTGAAGCTGTGAGGAACTTTCAAACGGTAAAGTCTCATGTATTGACACCAATGTAAACTGGCATATTTTGTCAACCTTTTCGACTTTTCTATTTGTCTTTGAACGTTTTTGTTTTGTTTTGTTCTCAATATTACATATTATATCACTGTTCGTTATCTTTGCCTTTACATATAGTATACATCAGAACAATTTGGCACCGGATGAATATTTAGTAGGTACATATATGTATCACCTATTTAAATAACGGCGACCTCTCCCCGCCTGAGAACTAACTCTCATAAAGCTATCGAGATGATTTAGCAAACTTTATGCATGCATGCTAAGTTGGCGTTTAAATGCCCACGTAGAAGAAGCAAATCTTATAAAATCATGTTTCAGTTTTAAACACATTTTTACCCCAGTCAATGGGACGGATGAATAATTATATAAAGGCAAAGATAACGAACAATGGCCAATCTCGTAGATCCTAAATAGAATACAAAACAAACGTTGGGCAAATGCGGATCCCTGGACACACTAAAGGTGGGACCAGGTGTCTAGGAGGAGTAAGCATCCCCTGTCAACTGGTCACATCCGCTTCGAGCCCATTTTCTTGACCAGGTAAACTGAGTAATTCGTAGTCAAAGAATTGCTTTGAAACACATCAGACAACATTTTACCCAATGGTAGACCATACTGGCAAACTAGATTGTTATGACAACCATAGTATTTACGAAATGCTGCCATTAAACATGACTGTTGAAATCCTTGCAACAAATTGTTTGAAAGTAGCCTACCTCGAATCAAAAACTGAATCAACTGTTGTTACAGAGGTTTCAACAGTCATGTTTAAAAGGAAGCTTTTCGCAAATTCTATGGTCGTTATAACGATTTAGTTTGCCAGAATGACCTGTCATTAGGTCAAATGCTGTCTGATGTGTTTATAGCAATAGTCAGGCCGTTTTTCATACATTGTTACCCCGTTTACCTGATCAAGACAATAGGCTCATGGCGGATGGGACCGGTCAACAGGGAATACTTACTTCTCCTAGGCATCTGATCCCACCTCTGGTGTGTCCAGGGGTTCGTGTTTACCAACTCTTGTTTTTAGGTTCTGTTTGGGCCTATGAGATTGATAACTTTTCGTTATCTTTGCCTTTACACCGAATCAACAAATGGATGAATAATAATAGATAAAACGTCGTCAATATATTTTGAAATGTCGAATTAAATAGATAATATAATTACCTGCTGAATGACAGTCAGGCGCGTCCATAAGTTTTTGACACTGGGGCGGAGAACTGGATCCAAAAAAGGAGGGGGGGGGGTCGAACTGACGCATTTTGACATACATTCATACATTCACTAACACGTTTATATTTTCCTGTTTTGGCTTTATACTTACGATTCCATCTACATGTATTGAAAAAATGCAATATTCAAACATCTAATATGGCAAAATCAAACAAGTTGTATACAAGTTAAACACATTACGCTCTTTTCATCAAATTATATGCATTGCTTTGTTGAACAGTTCAAAAATGTCCAAAAATAAGTCCCCGTTCCGCGTTGAGACAAACTCATCAGTGACTGCTGACATGTCCAATTCATCCGCAGCATCCTTGTGCGTGTGTGGAATCATCAATTGATTCAGTCTTTCCTGTGTCATTGTCTTACGAAGATAGGTCTAGACTCGACGCAATGCAGAGAATGTCCGCTCACTTGTGGCAATAGTGGCTGCCATCACTAAAATGAGTCTCAAGAGAGTCACGATCTCGCAAAACAGACATTTGCATTGGAATCTGAAGGCATCTGAGACACAAACCTTACCAAATATGAAACAGACGCACTGACAGCCTGGGTTGATGAATTGTTCATGTTGTTTCTCGCGAACGATGTAAATGTTTCCAGCTGTGAGGAAAGAGATGTCTGGTCCAAATCATCACCGTAAAATGTTATCAAAAAATCGAGATCTTCTGTGTATGTGTTGTCACCACGCACAGATTTCAAAAGAACGTTCTCTAGATGACGATATACTTGGTAGTCGGACTGGTCAAAGGATCCTTAACACAGTTGATAATTAAGTCTATAGCTTAAACTCTGGAGGGGTGTTTCCCGCTTCGGCGTTTTTCTTCGACGTAACAAAGTTGACTCATTGATGTCCAGGTCGTCAAGTGTTTTGTTGAGAAATTACATTAAACTGTTGAAAGACTCTTCCTTTCGCATTCCACTGAGAGATGACAATGAAAGTTCTGCTATGAGTCGACCCTCGGCAACAGATAACTCTTCCATCTGTAGCGTGCGACTTAGCTTGTTTGTGTGACAGAGTATTATGTATCCCATGCAGGGACACTCCAAAGAGAAATTATAACTTTGCATCTGGGCTTTGACACCAATGATCCTTGAACAGGTTTCAGGATCCTTTATGCATTCGTAAACAGGTATCCCACAACGATTGGAGGGCAGAGTAGTTTTCAAAAAAACCCAAAACTATTCAAACTGGCAGCTCTATCAGTGTTGAGCATAGCACAGGGAATCCCGGTGTATCTGGTGCCATTTCACGCTTCAGCTGTTCAAGTATGGCGCCCCTCCTAGGCGAATACTTTATGAGTTTGGACATATGAGGCATCACCTTTGATCTTGTCACGGTATCACCAACGGCCAGGTTAAGTGCATGTCCATAACAATGTGTGTAGACAATATGTGGAGATAGTCCTTGCTTCTTTTCTGGTGATGTTCGCAGCTACACCCTTTTTAGCTCCGGACATGTTGCTAGCTCCATGGTAACACTGCCCATGGCAATTACTCAAGGCAATGTTCATCCTTACCAGTGTATCCAGAATTACATTAGTTAGTGTTGTAGCGTTGATAGAAGGCACCAGTCCGATGAAATCTTCGTGATTGATTGATCATTTGTTGCTTTTCGTCCCGTCGAGAATATTTCACTCATATTGAGACGTCACTATTGCCGGTGAAGGGCTACAAATTTAGACCTATACTTAGCACTCATGGCTTTTAGCAGTGAGAGTTCTTTTGCGTGCCACACTTTCTGCGACACGGGACCTCCGTTTTTAAGGTCATATATCTGAACGACCCGTGATCCTCATTTCTAAATGCCAAGCTCTTGCGAAGGAGCAATCACTACCTATTTTCACGTCTTAGGTTTGACGCGGCCGATTGCCGAGCACGGGGCTCGAACGCTCGACCTCCCGATCAGGAGGCGAGAGCTCTACCACTGAGCCACCGCGATCGGTTAAATCTTCGTGCATATTTAAAGTCTGTCAACATGACGTATAGTAATCATAACTTGTTTCTGGTTAGACTGATCTGTCTCATCCACCACAATGGAGAAATAGCCGTTCTCCCTTATGTTCAACACCATGTCCCGCAGAATGGTGCAAATTTGTTGGGGCGGCGGTCCTTTTACCGCCGCTCTTGATAATTCATAACATTTCGTAAAATATATGGTTCTCTTAATCATCTAATTCGCAAAAACAAACTTTCATTAGGTTGAATGCTGTCCGACGTGTTTCATACTAATCTTTACATACCGATATTGAATACGGATTGCTCCGTTTATCTGATTGTGATAAAAGATTCACGGCAGATGTGACCGATTAATAGGGAATGTTTGCCTCTCCTATACACCTTATCTGTTCTTTGAATAAGGGGCCTCCGTGTTTGG
Organism: Ostrea lurida; assembly: GCA_903981925.1. Taxonomy (NCBI): domain Eukaryota; kingdom Metazoa; phylum Mollusca; class Bivalvia; order Ostreida; family Ostreidae; genus Ostrea; species Ostrea lurida. The sequence goes on along the minus strand of CAJDSM010137789.1, from coordinate 5,775 downwards.
CTTACTCTTAATTCTTTATTCTCTACAGGATTTATGAGATTAATAACTGTTCAATATCTAGTTCGTTGTACAAGTTTGTGAAATTTGAGGTTTTGAAATGTTCGATATCATTGAACGTGTACACCTTTTAAAACTCTAAAGTCATGTTTTAATTTTCAAAAAAGCAAAGCTCCAAAATATATAGTATATGGAGGGACTGACCGTTTCTCCTTTAAACTACGTACTGTTCATATATATTCTATGATGATTTCCTTCTGCTTAAAACTATCAACAAAATTGCTTTCACTTTATATATTTACACACTACCTTGTAAAAAAATTCAATGAAAATCAAGAATTGATGGGTTAAATGTATGCACAGCCTATTCAATGTATATATATTATACCGTGTATAGAGTGATATATTTATGTTGTCGGTTACTATTCCCTAATTAGAGAAATATTATATGTCATAATGGTGTCGTAAATTTTTGCTGTAAATTGTGATTTACTGCTTTAAAAGAGTAGGGTCTTTCCTCTCCCATCGTCATGTTGACCTGGAAATAAAGTCCATTTAACGGATATAATCAGCCGTCAAATATCGTCTATTGTTTCTCAAAAGCGAAAAATCGGTAAAGGGGTCAAATCTCAGTAATAAATCGAACTTTTCGCCGAAAATTACTTGCGTTGTTGGTGGTATTAATTAGTGATAATTACCAGATTAGCGGCCGTCGATACACCTCGTTAATAGTTTTTGTTGGCAGGCAGGAATCTTCTTTTAGCCGAGTTGCAACGAAATTGAAACCTGGCTATTGTTTTGATGATGGCGGCGGGCGGGAGGGAGGGGCATCAACAATTAGGTTTCCGACGATTAACTCAAAAAGTTTACATTCTGATTGCAATGAATCTTTGGGATTATGTGTAGTCATATGTCAATGTGTTTCGGAAAAATTCGTTCAAGGTCAAAGTTACAGTGACCAAATAACTCCGAAAAATCTGAAAACATGAGGTTTCCGGACAATAACTCCAAAATTTTACTTCTGATTCAAATGGAATATGGGAATCTTGATTTATATCAAATGCGTTGGAACCCTATCAATGTTCGGGAAAATCCGTCAAAGGTCAAGATCACAGTGACCAAATAACTTCGAAACAAATTGAAAAATAAGATTTTCGGACAATAACTCCAAAGGTTTACATGTGATTCAATTGAAACTTTGGGATATTGTTACTCATCAAGTGAACAAGAACCCTATTGATTTTCGGAAAAATCCATTCAAGGCCCACGGGCCTTATGGCTCACCTGTACAGACGATTTAATGTCACTATTCATAACTCTCTACTCGAAAACATTTTGTTGAGAGGTGTTTAGCTTTACTAGATATATCTAACTGTATCAAGATACAGGCCCGTGGGTCTCATGGCTCACCTGTTCGGACGATTTAATGTCACTATTCATGACTCTTTACTCGTAAACATTTTGTTAAGACATATATACCAAAAATTGTTTACTTTCACTACATCTACCTAACTGTATCAAGATATAAGCCTGTGTGCCTCATGGCTCACCTGTATGGATAATTTAGTGTCACTATTCATCAATCTTTACTTGGAAACATTTTGATAAGACATATTTTACAAACATTGTGAAGTTTTATTTAATCTATCAGAATCTGACCGCATCATAAAGGCCTGCAAGCCTAATGGCTCACCTGTACAGACGATTTAGTGTTGCAATTGATAATTATTTGCTTGTTAATATTCTGTTAAGACATTTTGAACAAAAGTTGTTCAATTTCGTGAGATCTATAATTATGATATTAAAAAATACGCCCAAGGGCTCTATGGCTCACCTACTCAGACAAAAAAAACTTCGAAAATGTTACTCGCCTATAGCAACTCTGATGCCTTCTGATTGTTGGTTTTTGGATTGTTTGTGTGTGTGTGTGTGTGTATGTGTGGTTTTTTTGTGTGTTTTTTGTTATTTGTTGTTGCTTTTTTTGTTTTTTGTTTTTGTTTATTGTTTTGATTAATTGCACTTAAAACGTCGAGTGCCTGTGTTCTTCAACTACAGCTGGTGATGTCTCGCTATGAGTGAAAAATTCCCAACAGAACGTTAAACAACTCTTCAATCAACACATCCCGTGACAAAAGACGTCATTAAAATCCCTCTAGCCATCTCTGTCTTGCGCAAACCAGCACAGTTCTGGTTCTGGTCGCCCCTCTCATCTCACTGTCCTCCTCCACAAATCTAGAAACCTTCCTGTGAAATTTCAGATCAAACATCTTATATCCAGTAGAGGTTGCGAGATGGTCGTGCTTTCCGTTAATTCTAGACTACCACGATATCTAATTGCGTAAAGTTTGAAAAAATTAGGTAAAAGTTACATGAAGAAAGAAGAAAACACTCCATGATACCATTTTCCATTCTGATTAAAAAAAATGTAAAGTTACTTTTTTTTTTTTTAAAAGTGCATATATGTATGTACATGTATATTCATACGTTTTATGATTTGGTGCGTCGTTTATGAAAAGGCAAAGATAACGAACAGTGATCAATCTCGTAAGTCCTAAATATAATACAAAAACAAGAGTTGGGCAATCACGGACCCCTGGACGCACCAGAGGTGGGATCAGGTGCCTAGGAGGAGTAAGCATCCCCTGTTGACCGGTCACACCCGCCGTGAGCCCATAGTCTTGATCAGGTAAACGGAACAGACTATTCTAGATATTTATTCCTCCTTTTGCCCTTCATATCGTTTAACATAAATTTTCTTGTACCTCATTGTACATTGTATATACATAATTATACATGTTATGTAGATGGTTTGAGTGAATGGAGGGAACTGAACTGAGCAGGGCCGTAACAGCGAGAGTTCTTTACCTCTCCACACCTACCATGCGTCTCTATGTTCAAATTTTAGATTTCCATTTTAAATGTTTACAATGCTCACCTAGAGTATTTCTAATAGTCAGCAAAAATTTGAACATCATTTGTTGTTTGCAAAATCTGAGGGAGAATAATTTGACATTTTGTTTGAATGGATCAAAACTATTCGAAATTAATATCCCGTATTCAACATTTGACGGAGAACATGCGTACTATTTTAAAAAGCCAGAAGTAGTAAATGAGTTACATAGACTTCATGAAAACTTTGTACTAGTTTCAGCTGATAAAGCAAGTAACAACATTGTCTTTGTTTGTAAAATTTACTATTATAATAGTCTTTTAAATGAACTATAGGATTTACCTCGACATCTCGGAATCCTACTTTTACTCCAAGCAATCTCACAAAAGATGAAATTCTACAAAATCATCTTTCTGCATGTTTTAAATACTTTCAATATTCCGAAGAATCATAATCAATTTGAAATACCATACCTTTACTGGAGTCCGAAATTGCATCGAAATCCTTACAAACAAAGATACATCGCTGTTCTGTTCCAGTAAGTGCTCTACCAAGCACTCTTTCTTACTTTATTTAATAAATCTACTAACAGCTATAAAGAGTTCTCTTCAGAGATACTGTTCCACTTACATATTCCAGAAGTGGTGCAATCAGATGTGGATTCTTAACAAGCATTCTGAGAGTATTGCACAGCAATACATAGTCCCCTACCGGTTACACAAATTATTGGACCGCAACAATATTCTAATTTCATTATGTAGGCTATATCATAATACTTATGGTAAAAGGGAATATTGGTGAGCCTGGATAGGACAAGGCTATGACTTAGTGAAAATGAATAGATCAAATCCAAATCTTGACTTGTAACTGGGTATGGCAAAGGAATGTACCAAATATCAAAATGAATATCTGCAAGCAGTAAGAAAAAAAAGTGCGAAAACTGATAATTTATGAAATCTTCTAAGTCCAAGGGCCATAACTCAGTGAAAAATAAATGGATTAAAACCAAAACTCGAACATGATCTGTAACTTGATATGGCAAAGTAATGTACCAAATATCAAATGAATATCTGCAAACAGTGAAAAAAAGTGCGGAAAACTGATAATTTATGAAATTTTCTAAGTCCAAGGGCCATAACTCAGTGAAAAATAAATGGATCAAAACCAAACTCGAATTGATCTGTAACTTGGTTATGGCAAAGCAATGTGCCCAAATATCAAATGATATATCTGCAAGCAGTAAGAAAAAAAGTTTGGAAAATCAATGGACGGAATGGGGACAGACAGACATGAAGACAGACAGACAGAAAGACACAAAAGAAGAAAGCTATAGTCCCTCCGGTTACAAACCGTAGGGGACTAAAAACTCTAAAGAGCTTTTGGATAACCTAAAATCACGAGAATTTTCTAAATTTGACTGCATCAAAACGTATGATTTCTCCAAACGTTATACAACAATTCCTCACGATAAATTAAAATCTAGACTTTTTCAAATTATAGATAATTGCTTTTTAAACAAAAAACGCTATCCGAAAATACGAATTTCTAGTGCGTTGGAAACAGGGCGCATATTTTGTTAGAAAACATTCTGATTGCCCACACAAGTATTCTGAAGTGGATATTAAGAGTGTTTTCTTATAGATAATATTTATGTAGTCTTTTGAAGAACAGTCTTCCAACAATCCGTTGGTATTCCTATGGACACTAATTGTGCCCCCGTATTGGCAGACTTATTTTCATATTCATATGAAGCAGAATTTGTACAGAAACTGTTATGGGATAAAACAAAAAAAAACTTGCCGTGTCCTTCCAACCTTACAGATAGGTATATAGATGATGTGATATCAATAACAATCATAATTTTCACAATTATGTCTATTTGTATATCCCGAAGAACTCGATATAAAGGACACCACAGAATCTGACATATCTGCTTCATACTTCGATATTTTACTTAATATTGACTCTAATGGCAGACTGACAACTACATTATAAGTCATTATGTTGACTGATTTGTTTCATACCTTTGTGTTGTAACGTCTCCATAATTAGTGAAATATTGCTCAAGTGGGACGTAAAACAAGAAATAATCAATCAATTAATCATAACATTTGTTAGACTTCTTATTCCTACTAGATTTGACAAAGGGTAATCCCGTTTACTTTATTTCGACTAAGGGGCACGGCGGGTGCGACCAGTCAGCAGAGGATGCTTACTCCTCCATAGCACCTAAATCCTACCTTCGCTTTTGTCGGAGGTCCGTGTTGCCTACACTCGATTTTGTATAAAGATTATTAAAGTAACAGTGTGATATGTTCGCTTCAGTTACCAAGCCAGATTTTCATATCACGATTACCTTATTACTCATCGATTGGCTGTTCGTATTTCAATGAAAGTGTAGGGTGACCACGGGCTGAGAAAATGCTGTATAGTATTCTCTCGTAAACAGGCACCCTGTCTAACTTGCGATATCTAGTCCCAACTGCATGCTAGCGCTACAGTGTGCCCTCCGCCGCGGTGGTATTGTCTGGGCATAGTTCGTTTGTTTCATGCATCCCTACCTAAAATCATATAGTGTTCTGCATACTCGTATAATTGATGGACTACAGCAGATATCCGGTTGGTCTCAATAGGTGTATTTGATGCCGGATATTAGTGAACATGAGCATGATTGAGCTTAAGGAGATCCCTATCTATTCGGCACCTATTTAGTGCGATCATTCTATGTTGTTTTGGATATATAATTACGTGTTGAGTCTATCTCGGTATTGATTATATCTCGTGTTTTTTTGTATGATAATATGCATTGTTTTTAATATAGCATATACAAGACCAATACATTATCTCTCCCTGATCTGAGCGTCCTAGCATAATACCTCTCCAGAAAA
>CAJDSM010137786.1:65-10711 GCA_903981925.1 Ostrea lurida | reverse complement strand
TACAACAAACGTATTAGAAAAATAATTGCATAATTTATGAGAGATAAACGCTTCAAATTAGGGAGAGGACTCTAAACGCTTATAAGTTTTAGGGGCAATATTGTAATGCATTTTTCATAATTGAATTGAATCTTAATTACATGTACTTTGTATGTCTCATCACTTGATAAGTCTTTAACATCTTAAATAATTAAATTAGTTTGGAACCTTGTTTCTAACGCTATGCGGAAAATTCACTGTTGATTATCCTGACATTAAATATATTTCACAATCAAATTCCTATATGATAAGAAAGTTTCCTTCCACTCTTTTTGGGATTTTGTTTGTTTTTTTGTTTGTTTTTGTTGTCTTTAATTTCTTTTTTGTCATTCAGCCTTTCTACATGTTTCTTTGGATATTCGAATGTCAATGCAATGAAAAATGACTGAACGCTGAACGAACGGTGAACGCACGGTGCGCGCGCTGAACGCAAAACTGTGAACACAGAGCGCACGGTGAACGCACGGTTAGTACACGCAAAAATGGTAACCAGGGACTGTAATTTGAGACGTATTAATCTGCATTTGCTTCAAAAGACGTCTTAGTAGCATTGCGAACCAAAACTCACAACCCCGGGATTGTCGATACAAAGATCTGAAAATCTTTTTTTTAGGAAAAAACATCAGGCTGTTTGTATGATTAAGAAACGCAGGTGAAATATTTCCACCGATTGAGATTGGAGAGGATCATTTCCAAAATGATAATCTCGATTTAAAACTCCTTTTATTTGTTCGAGAATTTTTTTAAAAAACCCAGCTATTTCAGCGATGTAGACTCAAGATTTATCTTGCAATTTTTGACATCAAAATGAAAACCACGAAAATTTGACGTTAAAGCCACACAGGGACTAGTATAAAAATAATTTTGATATATTTTGATTGATCAAGCTGATCTCGATGGGAACCAAATCCAACTGTTTTAAACTTACCTCATAAGACTTTTTTTTCTCATACACTATCGCACATGTTCTACTACTTTGGTACACACATTGATTGCCACGTACAGGTTGTGAGAAGTTGAAATCATGTCACCAGGTGGAGGATATGATATAGACTTGATGGATACGCCAAGAAATGGTGGAGAAATGGATGAGGAAAAAGAGAGACAGACAAAAATTAGGTTGTTTCAGGAAAGAATCAACAAAGGGGATAAACCCCTGAACATAGCATTTATTGGAACAGCCGGTAGTGGGAAATCTTCACTGTGTAATTCAATCATGGCAGCCTTTTCTGGTGATGGTTGGAGAGAGTGGGCGACTGTAGGACATTTTGGCGGTCTTGGTGAACAGGTCACACATCACTTACTGAGGTGAGAGAGAGAGAGACAGAGAGACAGAGAGAGCAGTGAAAAACTTTTACACATGAATTATTTGACATCCACTCATAGAAGGAAGGGCATATTACTTTGCACATGTTTGTCATTTGATAAAGAAGAAATCTCTAGCGGTGGCCTTTTATTCGACATTTCGATATAATCTATTAATGATTTCCATTCATATGTCGACTCAATATATCCCAGCGAAATAGAAATAAAGGACACCAGTCTTCCATGTCTGCTTCGTGCTTGGATATTTTATTGAACATTGACATTAGTGGCAAACTAACTGCTCAACTTTATGACAAACGGGACGATTTCGGCTTCTCCATCGTCAACTTTCCATATTTATGCAGCAATATTCCATCATCACCTGCATATGGTGTGTATGTCTCTCAACTTGTTCGGTGCAATCATGTCCTAAATATATTCCCAAACATCTTGATTATATGGCTCATCAGTCAATTTCACACCATATTATAAGAGTTGAAATTTGTTTTTAAGTGCGCCTAGTAAATGCTTCTGGTTTTGTTCAATATTTAATTTCATACCAGAAGCTGTACTAAACTATTTATAATGGCTATGGCTTTTTCCATTGTCTAATGTTGGCCAGCGGCACGATGGCATCATTCTGTCATGTGTAGAAGTTTAATTCTGTGTTCAATTTTCTTTTTAAACTCTTAATATTGTCTGATCTGTTTATTTTTATTGAGCATTATTTCTACAACGAAAGAAAACAATCGCTGAAAATTGGAAGATGATGTTTAAAAAATGACTTATTGGAAAAAACTGGAAATGTGATAAAGTTAAAAATCTGGAAAAAAAAATTGACGATGTGGGAAATAGAAAATTGACCATTTTTTGGAAAAGCACACTATAGAACTTAGGAATTATCATCAACTTTTTATTCAATGCACATTTTTAAAATACCCAACAAATGAACCTTAAGAAAAATATTCAAAAACTAATCTTCAAATTTTTATGGGTAAACGAGATAGAAATAAAACGAAAATCCCTAATTGGACCAATATCAGACAGGTGGTATTGGCATTAGTAGACATAAGGAGCAACTTTATAATAATTGAAAGCTATGTGATAAATAGGTTTCTCAGCTAATAAACTCGACTATAAAGCTTTTTGTAAATCTTCGCATCAGTCAGAAAATCATTAACTTGACTATCTTATGAAAACAAATGTTACAAATACTAATTAACTAATAAGTTATTTAAAAAAATGCCTACTTTGTATTAAGTCCTTATGCTTTTAATGAATGTAGCTTAAAGAAAACTATTAACAAAAACTTGGTCCTATACCTGATCAAGACTATGGGCTCACGGCGGTGCCGACCGGGATTAGAAGGGATGGTTACTTCTCATAGACACCTAATCCCACCTTTGGTGTGTCCAGGAGTCCGTATTTGCCCAACTCTTGTTTTTGTACTCTATTGGGACTTTACGAGATTTATCACTGTTCTTAACTTGCTACCAATTCGCTCCCTATGGCTATTGCAACGGATGAACTGGGAGCGTACTATAGTAGTTCGAAATCTACGAACGACAGATTGCTAGATTAGGGTATTTCTGTTGCTGATAGTCAGTGCGTCAAAAGTCATGGCACATTCTCGTACAAATGGACTGGTGTAAAACATAAAGCGTCTAAGGACTTCATTCTGGTAGACGGATCTACTACTCTTCTTGTGCTCTAGTATGATACTGGTTCAGACCTCAGTGTTAAATGTCTATGACTCCCCTATTTTGCCTCGCCTGAGTCCAAGGTCAAGGTCACTACTTTGGGCGTGTAATGCCATGCTTGCCTCATTTTAATTTGTGGCATATTGTATTGGTATTGTACAGTTCCCAAATACTGAGCGATAATTAATTTTGGCAGCTAAAAAAATACTCCTATACATTTAGGGATGTTCAAAATGAGTAAATTTCTATAAGTCTGATTTTCGAAGCTTACGTCGAAGACTATTCGATATTCGAACGCTTGGGTTTTTTATCCACTGTTAATGGTGAAGTTGCTTGTACATTGTACAGCATAATTATATACGTTATAAAATACAATTTCTCACGTATTTAGGCCTACATGTATCAACAATGAAACTTCACCTTACTAAATAAAGTAGACTTAAAATTTAGATTTAATTTCGATGAAATATTCCCATGAATAGGCATGCTTTTGGTCGTGAAAGGTCTCGGTGTTGCCCAATATAACTCTTACTTTAACTATCGCGACTTGTTTTAGTTTTGACTTTACACATCGTTATACTTCGACAATTAAATGATAAACACCCTTGAGTGGTATAACAATGAGACCGACACATCTAAGTGTAATTACGCATTTAGTGGTCTAGTTAACTGTGAAAGCCTGTTAGGTACAAGACCCTCAATAAACACCCATTAGATGATATAATAAGAATAAACTCGCACGGGCTTGCTTATTCTAAACAATATGTATGAATTATTGGCATTTTGTGTCCCGCTCACACATGCATTGTAGCCATACATGTCAGAATGATTGATCACATGTTCGTTATCTTTGCCTTTACGATGTACTGTAATACTATTACTTACACATTTAGGAAGAAAGTAACTTTGCTCAAACCTCTTACACGAAATATTTCCGCTGTGTCTGAGATTGGTTATATGCAGTGTTGAACAAGGTAAACCCATTAGGACGTAAATAACATTTCTTAGTGAATGTAATTTGAGAAACTGAATTTAGTCGGAAAGTGCTATTTTTCTGGCCAATATCAATATGACAGACAGCCGAAATCTGGGTCAAATTTACCTATGGCAGTATACTCAAATATTTAACTGACTATTCGACTAATTTTTTTTAGTCGAACGTCGATGTTATCGAAGACTATCTCGAATATATCGAATATTCGTTGACATCCTACACTGACATACATGTATATGTAATAGAGGTTTAAAACAGTCTCGTTAGTTTCTCTAATTTATATTGTTTGATAATATAAGTTTTGTGTAATAATGGTGTTTTGGTTTTGTTAAACATCAACATGAGCCATTGCGTTAGGCATGTACATTGTTTTATGATGTATCTGAAATTTAAGCTTCCAAAAGTAGGGATTATCTGGACTCGAACAAGATGTACAACTATCCCCCCTGCGTGCTGGACATGTAATGGTTTGATGAGGATAACTCGTGGATAGAACTGAGCGAAGCGAACTTCTTCGCATGTTTCTTTGGCAGACGGCCACATGAGGGAAGCTACATGGATATTGCTGACTGCAAATTGGGCGAAAGTTATCAACATGATTAGTATCGTTTACAATATCTCATGAACCATATCAGTAGCAGTGAATATAATATAAGTATTTGTACACTAGATCTTTCCTGAGATTTTGAAGAGTACAGCTAGAACATCGATTATTGACTACATTGGTAGAATGCGGGTGTCCCTGAAGAGGGGAGCAGAGTAAAGTTCCAATCATCCTCTTCCTCTTTCAAACACTAGCCCATGTCACAACCTTATCATGTTCTTTGGTGGCATTCAGGCAACTAAAATCAGTGAATTTGGTATTATGAGACCATTGGGCGTAATACGACTCTAATATAGCAGCTTTATGTACTTTTTTTATATGCGGAAGTCATGGTTATTTGTAAACCGGAAACTATCATTTTCCGTGCATATAGACTATTGATCTACTGCGTGTTTTCTAAACCCTATACAATTCAGCCTCTATGACTACATCAAGCTAATTACCGATACGAAGAGGCTTGTTCTCGCGTATGTCAGTTTTTGATCGAGGCAGAGCCAACTTACAAGGACAAGTTGGTCTGCAGAGGGCGTTTCAAAGTCAGTGTAAAGGCAGCTTTCGTAAATTCTATGGTCGTTATAAAAATCAGTTACCATATGACTGCTACATTGAGTCAAATGCTGTCTATGATGTTTATCATAACCATGGTAAGCCAGTTATAACAACGATTTGACTGCCGGATTGTTGCGTTACCTGATCAAGACGTTTGCACGGCCACTACGGCGGCGTGAAACGTATCAATAGTGTTATAGCTTATCCTCCTTGGCACCTCGATCGCAACCTCTCGTGGTTGTAACAGGCAAATATAAACAAACCGTGATCATCCACGTTAATTCCTAAATGAACACAAAGACCACCCTGTATAAGCAAAAAGGCAAAGATGTTGGCAATCCACGGACCCCACGAACTTGGACACACAGAGGCGGACAGAGGTCCCAGGAGGAGCAAGCATTCCCCTGGTTTTACCTTCGGAACATCGTTCTTAGCGAAATCGACAACCGGTCCAACTCCCCGCGAAGACCGTGAAAGCCCATGAGTCAATTGAAGTTCAGTGTTAGCACAGGACAAATCCGCGTAGTTCAAAATTCATAGGATTGTTGAAAAACGGCACACAGTTAACAATGGCTAATCAAAAAACACATCAGACAAGCTTTGTCTTCATGAGAAGGTCATATTGGTGATAACTAAAATCATCGCTCATTTTTTTAAAATTTAGGAAATCAAACGAATATGCTACCGAGCAATAGATCAACTTAATATGTACAACTTTTGCGGCTTTATAAATGAATAAAATATAATAATATAAAATAATCAATAAACGACCATATGAATTTACGAATACTGCTCGCCTTTAAAACGGACCTGTTGAACCCAGGCAACAACAACTGTCTGAGTAAGCTTTGTCCGTGTTCGCCACTCTTGTTTATGGTAGATTAAATTTAAGCTACGAGATGAATCATGATTCGTAGTTCTTTGTCCGTGTATCAGTCAAAGAGGTTTCATTCATACTTCTCTGTTCGCCATGATTATAATAGTATTACAATGTCTATAATCAATTATTGGCTGTAGATAGACAAAAATATACCCCTCCACAAATTTGAGCAATGATAATCGGCTTCATTTAGTTGGATAGTGATAATGCTATAGCATTAATTGTAATATCCATAGGTCAAAATCTGACTAAAATGGTAGATGTGATAACATTATATAAGGTTTCGAAATACTACTTACATACAACCAGGGACCGCTGTAGAGCTAAAAGCAATATTAAGAGTTAATCATTTTCAACGGGAATGCAAGGACAATATTAAAGAAGTTCAGATAATTGGCCTAAAATCATTTGGCTTTAGTTTCTTTAAATGGTATGTTAGTACGTTCAAGCACAAAGAAGTAGCAACCACGAGCCTATCGAGTGTTCACCAGGTTGCCGTTTTCACTCCACTAGTGACGTGACAAAGGAGGTTAAGGAGTGCTTAGTTGCCATTTTCAAATTTTGCTATCTACACAGCCTTCAAATGGAGTTAACTTATGCTAAGACATTAAGCTATCATATCATGCTAACCAGAATGAGAAGTAAATTGAGTAGAAACTCCTGATTGGACTGTCACGGCAGATAAGGGCGAACGTGGGAATAGCAATCTCGTAAGTCTTGAAATATCATACCCAAAGTAAAATAGACGCCTCAGGATGCGGTTGGGACGACCAGACCACGGCAAAGGACTAATTGGCGAACAAAAAGTACTTACAGACAAGCTTGTTGTTGCGTGGGCAACGGTCTTCAAGACAGGTCACGAAGTATTATAACGGTGTATGTAGAAGAGCAAGCATGTTCGTTCATTAGATATTTGGTCGTCATTTATCTAATTTATGTTTATTAATATTATAAGTCTCGATATTTGTATCCATATATTAACGGAAGCCAGGCCAAAAGAATGTTAGGGAATTAGAAGCAATTTACATCACTTCAGCCTCCAGTGTTCTAAGCTCGTTCCCACCCCTGGGAACTCATTTTCGTCGCTTTTCATCATAACTGATGAATTTATTATATCAATTTAGCTTTCACCCTTATAAATATACAACTGCCTACCATATGAGAACATGCATTGTCTGAGTGTGTTTTTGCTGCACCTGTGTATTACGACCGATTTTTTCAACAAACACTAAACGCAGCATTTATAATTGTTCCATGTGGAGCTTGCAACCTGGATTGTCGTTACCTGATCAATGGAATGGGGCTCACGGGCCGGGTGGTGTTTACACTCGAGTTCTTAGTGAACCATTGAGATGCTGGAATGAGTGCTGATAGGCTCCTCCACGTTGAGGAGCAACGACTGAGGTCGACCGCCCCATACTTGTTGTGTTGTATAGGTCAGGAGGGTACCCGTATGAATGACCTGGTTATATAGACCCCCAAACTCGTGCTGGTTATAATTTTTGTCTTATGCATCTATTAACTATTTTGGATCGAAGACTTACGAATGATCACTAGTTGTCATCTACAATACTTTGCGGTCGTATTATTAATAACATACAACCACATTGCAAGGCAGTTGTCGATCACTTCATACGGTAGGCTCGATAAGAAAACTTATGGTAGTAAAGGCGATTCTATACCTATTCGATTCGATCAATCTATCCCGGAGGTTCGGGATACCTCAGGCCGTGGGTATCTATTCGGCCGACTTCCCTACGTGGCATAGTATGATCTTAGCCGTATTTTGAACGGGTTTCTAACGGATGCACATAATGCCGTCCTAGTCCATAATCCGACTATTCATCTATAGCTATTTGTGTCTAGACATAACGGTCTAGCTAGCTGATCTATCTAGCAGCTCAGTACATCCAGCTTCTAAACCAATGGCGAATTTCCTTGATCATGCAACAAACTCACGCAATGCACGACAGCATTTGGACTCATGGCAGGTCATATCTGGTAACTAATTGTGTGGTTAACACAACCATGAATAGCGTAGAGGTGCAGCCTTTAAAGGCGTGAATGTGAGCCTTGCGCACCAGCATACTTGATGTCTTTTAAGTAGACATCGCGCTGATTTCCAAAAACTTTTGCACACTCGTAACGACCGTGTTAGAGCAAGCTCTTTGCGGTTATCGGATAATATAAGTTTGTTAAGTTTATAGAGGCTGAAATTGGGTCACGCGGTTTTTTTGAAAACACGGAGTAGATCGAAGGGATTTCATTTAAAGCAACTGTCCTAATTTTCATACAGGACACCACCTAGGTCACATTCAACAGTTCGCGGTTACACCCAATCAACATGTATAACATCAATCATGAACATCTCACCATTGCGCATTAATGGGACGAAAAAAAAAAGAACTATTGTTAGTTTAATTGAACAATATCCAATCTTTATTGTGAAGTGCAAATCTTCCTTTATCACCTTGCTACGAAAGCTCCAAAACATGCATATTCAGGGCGAAACACACAGAATATCATATTTAAGACAAGACACGTTTATTATTCCGAGAATGGGTATAAGAAGAAAGTGACTGTAAATTCAGCAACTTTTCGCAGGAGCAGCGATACTAAACGAAACAAAAATACGTGTATGGTACCTCAAATGCCGCCATGTATGAAAAAAAAATAGTGGACAGACTTGATCTACCCAATGAAATGGGATAACTATACAAATGGAAATATCAAGTTCGTAAATACAGGAGTTTTTTGATCAAAGATGTTACTTAAATCCCTTAGCTTCCCTCCATAAACGTTGGCCCACGTCTGCCAAAATAGAACACATTGGACGAACAGAAAGTTGCCTCTTACGTTCAGGATTTCCATCAGATGTGGTCTCACGAAGTTGTCCCTCTTCCAAATAAACCAAGTACTAAACGTCCCACCGGGTGATAGTTGTAATGACCATTTTCGATGCATCGGAGTCCCCAAAAGAGGAAGGGCAACGCGAGCTTTTATTGTGCGAGCAGAGACGTGTGCGAAATTAGGGATACAAACACAAGCATTTAAAAGACCTACGCAACAGCTGTAGCAAGTGATTTTTTAAATCATCGATTATAAGATCGCCATTCATATTTCATGGATTGTCAAGAATTTCAAACGCAACCTACTTGAAGGAAACATGATATGGGTAGTCTTTTGTTGCCGGTTGTAGACGAACAAACGCCAAATAACCAGGGACAGAAGTTACGACAAAATCCATATATGCCATAACGCATGAAGAATTATTGAACTAAGAGAGTCTCAGCAACAGCCAAAAGACAAGAATTGTTTTTCTAAATTTACCACTCCTACTCCCCTGGGGTTCTACATAGTATGAGTGATTGTAGCATGCTGAAGTACGTGGATTCGGTAAATCGAGAGTTTTCGACTTTCGATCTAGTTCGATTAGTCTTCGATGCAGTTGACACTGCCCTCGGATCCGATCTCCCGAGGTACATACCTAAAGAAAAAAGTTAGTGAGTCGATTTATATACGGTCAACTGGTAGGCATACATTTTTAGATCATAGTTCTAATGTGATGGCGCGATCGTGAGTTTACTCTCATTATAAACGTCGGTAGTTTCCTCAGGATCTATGTCTGTTCTCTCTATAATGAATCTTGAATTATGCAGACCATATAACGGATATATAAAAAATATGGGCACGTACTTTATGAGCAATTAAATTCGATGGTTTGGTTTGGCAATCAAATGAACAGGATGGGCTTTTTTCGTTTCGGCCCTAATGAGGCAGGGGGTATTACTTGTAAGCTCAAAGGCGGTTGACAGACGAATTTAGGTGCATTACATTGACACAGCCCGGAAATGTAGTGTCCTTGCGTGCCGGTTCGCTAACACGATATCACGCGGATCTCGCCAGCGTTGACGTTTAATTGAATTGCTGCAAAAATTTCCGATATACTCCGATTGCTTAGCCTTCGGTCGAAGGATAGAATGATGTGGTTAGTAAAGATTTTCGATTCAGAATGTATCTTACCATGTTGGTTAATAGAGAAGGTGTACAGAGAGCCCAAAGTTGTAGATCTCAACATTCAGCGACATTACCTATTGCTGAATCACCCGATAAGGAAAAGAATCATAATCTAATCAGTGTGTTCTCGCAGACCTGCACGAATACAAATTAACCTCCCAATAGATTGCCAGAGTGATGGTTAGATGGGATTACCACAAACATGCCATCCGTATAAGTGGATTTGCCTATTGTTGTTACAAATGGAAATTATGGACTGAACTTCTTAACATGATACAAACATATAAGAGTGAAGTAGGGCCCTGATGGGTGTTTTGTTTCTTTAATCTACATGCGTTACTGTAATGAAAGGGTTTAGTGCAATTTCGCGGTTTTGGGTGCTTTCATCCAAACAGGACTTTCAGCCTCAGTTAAAGCTAGTACCTTCATTAATAACGCATACACTTGGCATTGGGTCAATTGTATACCCTATAGGATGGTCTGCATCAGGCCGCCCTCTCATAATGTTACGTGTTTTGGTATACCATTTCTAGGGACTAATGGGCCTCCATAAAAATG
>CAJDSM010137750.1:0-15605 GCA_903981925.1 Ostrea lurida | reverse complement strand
AGTCTATATGGTCAATTGAAAATTAATAATCCATGTATAAATTGTATGATAATAAAGCTAACAGCAATCTTGTTTATTTCCAAATATTTAATACATATATATTCTAATTTATTGAATCTTGAAACAGACATCTTTATCGTGCACTAGCTGCGTAACAGTCTCCAGCAGCAATGTGGCCAATTTACGTCAGAACACAAATGCATGCTGGGAATTAATGGATACCCTCCATAAACCTTTCATTTAGAGTGCTTAATTGATGAAATCTCTTAAAGTAGGGGTCTAGTAGCGTGACCAGTGACTCATGCACTGGAAACTGTGGAAAGTGGCTCATAGGATTTTTATACACTTCGTTCTTTTCATAATTTGATTGTATTTTTATTAGGTGAATACTCCATCACTCAATAGAGTTGAAATAAACTATGCTTCCAATCTTCCATTATATGTTTGTACACTACATCCACACATACAACCAGGATGCCGGTACAATTGATTATTAACTGATATCATACGTGTACCACGTTTAAAACTTATCCGGTAAGGGTGCAGTTAAAGATTTTTTTTTTCAAATGAAAGAAATCTGTGCAGATATGCGCTTCAGGGAATTAAATAAAACAACTTCAGCCTTGTACGACATATGGTATATATTTTTTTCTTCTATTATTGTGAAATCATCCTCAAGAGGGCTTATTTTGGCCAAAAAGTAAATATAAATAGAGTGCTGTGTGAAAATTATGCTGAAATGAGATTTTTTATAATGATATTAACCAAGTTCATATGCATTTGATAACTATACTAATATTGAGATATATTTTTATATGACCAGTGGGCCTTAGAATATGAAAACTGTGGAATATTCACACCTACAAGTTCAAAAATTTTTTCGTTGTCGTGGGTCCAATGTGTATGTGTGATTTCATGGGTCACCCTTTTTTACACCCGATTACAAAGTATATATTGTATCGCGACCCAGATTGCTGTGAAATTTCGATATCTTTTAGGCCAGTGTGGTCCTCTAAAATAATCTTTTAGGTATTGTATCCTCATTTGACAAAACTGATTATTTTAGTTCAATTTGTCTGTATTGTAAAATGCCTTGCGGGCGTGAGTATCAACACCTCCGTTATTGGGAAAATACGATGAACTTATGTTTTTTAAATTTCCAGCTTTCTATTTATCTAATTAACAATATCTATTTCTATATTTAAGGAATGAAAAACAAAATATACAGCCTTTAGGCTTTAGGGGAATATTCGAATAGCAAGCCACATCAAAACAAAATAAATTACTTGACAATTCTTTTAGAGAAGTTTCATCTTCCTTCCGGTAATTAGTGGGTGAATTATCTATTAGATTCTAGGTTTATAGAATAAGGTTCTTGGCTGTTATTTTTTGACAGGAGTATGAGGCCATGAAATTATGTCCCCGGATGAACCAGTATACAAATATTTTTAGATCCCTAAATTTATCATTATACTGACAACGTCCTCACTGACTGAACACTTCGTACCCCAACAGATATTATTTATGACTGACTTTTACATACCTCCACCCGTAAAAGATATTTTTACAACATCTTATATGTATCAAAAACAAAGTTCTGACAATAAAGCAAAGAAAATATGAACAACTTATCACATTATGACCTCAACTTTAAACTCCAATTTTTACTCTGATCAATGATGGAGAGAAATCCCAAGTGTTCACCACGTACATGTCATTAATCCCGTCGGCCGTGAGGTCCTGATACTCTAACGCTGAGAAAGCGATATACAATCCCCGTTTTCATTTCAATTCGTACAATGCTTCTAGCCATAACCGTACGCGGCATTTATAATGTTCTTGCCATCTGCATAAGGTCTGGGTCAGAAGTGCAAGCCTGAAAGTCGTAGCCATTTCTATAGGTTGATTGACCTAAGAGTTAGTGTTGGCTCAAAAACAAAAGTTGTGCTACAATTTATGTTGATACTTTTATCTCTGCGTCTGGTATATTAAAGTCTATGAAGCCAAAAACTTTTTTTCGCAATCAATAAATAGAAGATGGTCATGTAAAATTCAATACATAGGTGGTAGTCGTTTTGAATTTGCGTTGGGTCAATGTCATAAGTAACCAATTTTTACTGGTATCATGGGGACTTAATCTGAGTATACTAGCGTAATAGCATTCTATACGCATAGAATATAGTAATGACACTATACTGATAATTACGCAAGCTCAATATTTTTATTTATGTTTCGATTATTTAATGTTAAAGATTTTTTGTAATTTAATCTAATGGTGAGAATGGTTAGCGTCAAGGTTCTATTTTTTTTATCTTTCTACACCTTATGGATATTATGAGTGTCATAGGGTTGGATCTTATTTTAATCCGCTGAATACTCACATTGCGTTTTAGATAAGTAAATTAAAAAATGTTTCACTAGAAGGTCTGTAATTTTCAGGGGTTGAAGTACCAGTAGACATGAAGAGTCCAAAGAACTTTTTGATTCCACACCGAAACAACATCTGATTATTAGATAGCCTCTCACCCCAGTTACTTGCCGGATACCATAAACATAGTCCAAATAGTACCTCACTTCTCAGATTGCTATAAATGATTATCATAATTTATGTGCTGAAGTACACAGACAGTTTACATTCTGCATATGACCATCTTCCTAACTGCGCAGCAATGTATCGGGTTTAAGATGTGCTGCTAGTGTTTTGCATTATTTTTTCTTTGCAAATGATAACTTTTTTAAGTACTTCGCTCCGGGCATTTACGAATGAGCAGGTGATGTTCCTGGATGCTTTATAATGAACTCATTTATTCATAGCAAACTCGGACCTTATGCTCTATGTGTTCTCAAACTGGTCACCATAGTCGCCTGACAGATAGATTATTAATTTCGTTACGGTACTAATCATACTCCATTCGTATACGATAGCATTTTCCACGCACAAGATACAGTAGTACGTTTTTTGGGGAAAAATCCGTTTTTAAGACTCATGAATGTAAAGGGCATAAAATCTACGTTCCCACTCAACGTTTTTTTAATCAGTCGCTGTTTGTTACGCAAGATTTACCCTAATGAGTTTATTACAGATGCTGCCTACTGAGTTCACCACTTGGACCATCCGCTCAAAGTTTAATGGTGGATGCCTTTGCCTGCTTTTGATATGTTATGAATTACTATGTTTTTTCACACCCCTTGATCCGCCGTTTCACGAAGACAATATTTCTAATGTAGATGGGGCCTCTTCTTTGGGCTATTTGGCAAGAGCTGTGTGCTCTCTCTCATGTAATTATAAGTGTCAGGATACCGTTGTACAGCTCTTCCTTTTTTCATTCTCTCAAGTTGTCTCTATAATTTCGTTTATGGTATTTTTTACTTAGTGGCTGATTCTAAAGTGTCCGCCACTTGTAGGATTCTTCTATTTGTGTTATTACTCGCCTTTATGAGTATATATAATATTCTATAGATAAATTATTTTCACTCCGCAATATTGAATAATAAGAGAATAGAGAACACCTCTTGTCTATAGATTAGAATGTCAGGCGAAGGTACCCCTACATGTACATGATAAGATATTGATTTCCCAGAGATGAAAGATGATTCCATGTAGAGTGTATAGGCAGCCTACGCTATTTAGTATGCATTAATCAACTTATAGATGCATCTACTTTCCCTGTTTTGAGGTTTTTATATGTTTTGTTATTGTTTTTTATGTTATTTGTCATTATTTTCACTATTTCATTGTACATGTTTTTTTTTTCGAGTTTTCCATTTATCTTTTAATTTTTTCTTCACTTAATATGGAATATTATAATTTTTTTTGGTTACTATTCAGAGAACTGAAAATACTCTCTAGAAAACATGCTACGAAGAATTGTTGAAGTTATTATCTTTGTCTATTTTGTCAAGACACAAGTATCTCTAATTCAGACCATATAGAAAAAAATGATCATTTGATTTTTTTTATATACTGATAGATCGTTAGAAAGTAAAATACTTGAGTTACAACAATATATATTGTATTAAATCGGACATAAAAATTGTTGAAATGTGTGACTTCTTATATGTATTGTGAGTGATAAAAGGATCATCTCTAATTCTATACGGTAAACCACAATTAAAGTAAAGAGGATAAATACAGACCACAAAGATAAGGAGTTAATAAGAGCATAACATAGAACCTAATATTGATATTTTTTCGATATTTATGATTGTTTATGAATAGGAATATTATAAAAAATAAAATTTTTTAAATTTGTAATTAGGTTAAAAATAATGAGATCAATTTGTTCATTATAATTTCTCATATCAATGAAATGAATTGTACCGTGCTAGATAAGTAACCTCATAATGGTTATTATCTCAGTGATATGAAATTCCATTGTAATAATTAGATTTTAGGTATATCTGATAGCCAGAGTGGCGAATTATTTAAATCGTGTGTGGGTGAGCACTATGCGGGCTCCGGGCGCTTTTCCGCCCCGCTTTGGTGACTCAAAAATTTCATTATGTAGAGATATTATGTAATATAGCAAAATGAACAGACCCCCTAGGGACCAGATGACTTCTTAAAAGCCCTTTAACCCTAGAGCTTCGGGGCGTCTTGTCTCACCATCCTGTGGGCTCCCACTTTGGAGTTTCTATAATTTACATCTGATTGAACCTCTAGACATCACTCGCATATCGTAGCCAAAAATGAACCGATGATTTGTCTCTCTTAATTTCGTAACAGGGAACATATATAGACTTTCTAAGCTATTTGCTAAACTCTCCTAATAGCAGGCACCACTCTCTCTCTACGTCAAAGGCCTCGCGTTTGTGGGCCCCCCCTCGCTTCTATGCAAGTGACACGTTGAATCCTTCCCTCGAATATTACGCGACATATCTGCAAATACTTCTGATATGATGCAATTTTTTTAATAAATTGAATGAAATATTGAATGGATATTTGAAAAATGTATTACACTTCATCTATCTTGCAAAATCACACCAGTGACTTTGATTTTAGCGAGCAGGGGAGGATAGTAATACCTTAGCTTCAAGTAACCTATATTGCAATTACGCATTTGTTTAGTACAATATGCAGCAATATCCAGAGCATTTTTCAGATGCTTCGCTCTTATCGCTCAGACTTCTGGGCTTGTGAAAAGCCGGCGGACATTTTTGTGTTGTCAGAGATTTGTTTTATGCCAATAAGTATTTACTATTAGTAAAACCCAATTATGAAAACTACTAAATCTCATGTATCTCAATATTTACCACAGTGTATTTCCACAGTCTCCGTGATTGTTAAGATTTTCTCTTAACATGATAATGCAAATATTTTTACTCTTAACGTCTGATTCCTCTAATTGAGATTTTCATAGTCTTTTCTGGGGTGATCATAATGTGGCAATGAGGACAGGTGTTGCGTGTGTCGATATATCATGTAGCTGTAGTAATTATTCTTTTGAACATAGAAGAAAATAGTTAATACTCATTGTTGTATTTACCAAATATTATATAATGATATTACCATGTATTATTTGAGATAATTTGGCAAAACATGTTGGACGGTATTTTCCCATGGATAATGGTTTTATTCACATGTAATATTCTTGGTCTATACATAGTCCTTCAGGACAGATGGAGCCTGCAGTGTTACTATGGTAAGAGTCTCACGTGTTGATGTTGTATCTCTTTTTTTCTGAGAGTTTTTGATTCAATGTGGTGCTCGAAGCTTGCTTCGGTGAGATCTCGATTACATCAGTGTAGCCCCTAACTACTGGGGTACAGTATATCATACATCTCTTATATGTACCGGAAAGACATCCATTTTGTTATCTTCAAACCACTATGGTGCTTATTGGATATTGGAGTATACCTTTGTGCTATGGATAGTCTTCTTAGACATTTATCAGCATTGTTTAAACCTTACTTTTGCTCTCCATTTCTGGAGCTCTTTTTATATGCCAAGTTTATGTGTTTACAGTTATCATTTGTACCTCACCGATGAGGCTAGAGAATGCAAATTCTCGGTGTATTTATATGGGATGTTGCTGTGTGCGAAGCATGTCGATCTTTTAATTTGCGTCACCATAGCCGACACTTGAAACAAGAAACTAATACTTTCTGGATGACGTTTTTTGATTGATGCTCTCCGTAGGAAATATCTTATATGATTACTGCTAATCCTATTATTCTCGTGCTCGACATAACTTTGGTTTATAGTTTGGCATGCAGCCATTTGTGCGCTCATAACCCGAGTATTTTCTTCTATTCTCTTATTTTAGAATTCTAATAGTTTTAACGGAGTGTAAAGACTATAAATTCTATTCTATTAAAACTCTATTATACTTCCTCTCCATCCGTCACAACCACGCGAATCGGGAATAGGATCTTAGATATTATAAATATCTTTTGTACAGTAGCAACCTCAAACCTCGATGTGTGCTTTGTACTATAATTAGATTCTCTGTTCTCTCCTCTCACACCTCTATGCTATTCAGAGCAGGACCAGTCCTTCCTCCAGCCATCTCCTTGATATCTGAATGTCTCTCAATTTAGTTGTTTATGCAGACTTTCGGTGTCTGGCGTCGCTGTCCTGCCTGCTCGCACTCGCCTCATACATGGAAAGAGGTGATCTACATATTTCGCACATACTGATTTGATCCATAGCGTGTATATAATCATTGGTATATCTCGAAAATAGTCCTTCTCGTCTCGTACAAAAGATGCCTAGAGATAATTGCCTAACTATATCCCTCAGGTATGTGTGTCCATTTCGTCCCTATTAGGTTGCATGAATTCAAATTTTTTATTTATGACCTAGTCATTCTGTGTTACAGCTCTCACATCCTTTGAGACTTGCTCTTCACAAGAGTGATAGGTAGACCATGATTTAATGAAAGATAGATTTCATAGCACCTACTCTTCCTCCACCATTGAACATAATTTAATTGAGCAGGTATGGCACTATCATAAAATACTTTACTAAAGCGATGCTCTTTTTCAAACGATACTGAAAATCTTTGTCTTATCCGTGCATCCTTGCGAGCGGACATTTCAAGAAATATCTCCCAGACAGAAATGTTTTATGATGTGTAATTATGGCTTTTTCTACCTTATCCTCACCATTTATACTCCCTGTAGGCAGGTATATTGTCTCTATATTTATCTGGTCAAGAATAGAGTCTTAATTCATTTTTAGTCTCAGACGGTATTATTTTTTTCTATATCAGATAGCATTTCCGCTCTCATATATAAGACGCACTGTGATAACGCATACGGTCACACGCTCACGCAAAAACAATGAAACAGAAAGGTCAAATCCTTGTTTCACTACCCGAGCATTGGCACCACTAAGCTCTCATATTAGATATATGTGTTACGAACAGAATGATCTTTGACAATCGCTCGATGCTAGACAGAATCTGGATAAACTCGAAATTCGTGACTCGAGCTTTGTGTTCTACGTGTGTCCTTGCCTGGTAGGTCACTTTTCAACTCTCATGTATTTCAGGTTGCTATGCTAGCCAGTGCACGCGATATGGGCCACGATTCATGGCTACCTCTATTCTGGTCGGATAGCATACAGAACTATCGTAAACTTGACACGCTGTAAAATTGAATTTTTACTCTCCCTCCTGTAAATTGTGCTACTCATACCTTCATGATGCATATCTGGTGATCTCGATTGAGAATGTTTACTACTGAGGCGATTATTTCTTCCCCTCCTTTTTTAATCAATATAAGTTAGAATAATTGCAACGGAGAGAAATATTCAAAATTTGCTACTTTCCATGCTGGCTTGAAGAAATAATCCATTGCATATTAGCCCGAGTTTTAACAAGGCACTACATAATCGTTATTAGGTATACTTCTTAAAATTAACATTGGCAGACTTGTTAGCAATATTATGAAGGGTGATTAATGACAACAACATTATTTAATATTTTGTATCAGAGGGAATAAATAAGTAGTTGAATCTTCTGTACTGGGATTTGATATTTATCATAATACATAACTTAGTGAAGTCATCACATTTTTTTCAAACCTTCAACAAGCAGCAAATATGGTGCACATGTATTAAGTGATATTTAGAAAAAAATTTAGTGTCAGATATTATACATTAATATAGAAATGGAGTGAGGAAATTTGTCATGAATACAATTTCAAGTTGTGCTTTTGTAGTGATTAATTGTGGTTAGATGGTTTATGTAATTTTTATTCCTGATGCAATATTTGTGTACCTTACAGTTATATTGCAGACGGAAATGTGTTGAATTTATTATTTTATTTAGATCTCAAATTGGGTGCGAAATTACTGTGTGTCACAATCAGTTACTTGTTAGTGAACTTCACTGTTATTGAATCTCTTGTTTTCTAACTTAGTTTATTGTTGTGATGGTAAAACAGAAATATCGAGCTATCGTGAGATTATAATTATATAACAACAGAAAATATTTCATTGCTCTCTTACTTCTCATTATTTTAAAAAATGGTATATGAAGACAGAAAATATTCGCATAAAATTCTTTTTTTATTTATTATTTTCAGAATCCTAGTACATCAGTCAGTCCTATAACTTTTTATTGTTAATATGTGAATATAAACCGCGCAAGAAGTGAACTGTTACTCGGTGAGAAAGGTGTCCTCAAAGGTGTGCAGCTGATATTGATGGTTTCGTATTATCGCAAGAGTGTATCTCGTAATAAAGAAAATAGGACTAGGTGCGAAACATTAATAATGTTCATAAAACATGTAGATTATTCTATCAATTAGGAACTGGGGTGTTTATGATGCAGTAACTGTATTTGTCATATATTAGTGGTTGCGTTTGATTATACGACATTGTGCGTGGTGAATGACTACCTTGATAGCCAAACCTGCTCTCAGAACGCACTTTATGATTTCCCAAATTAAATGAGATTGCAAATTCTAGGTACAATCAACAATCTGCAGAATTCTATCTCTTCCAGATTACGATTTATGACTTATACACCGTTCATGTCGTTTGGATATAATGTTTGTCACAAACTCGTTGTTGTTTTTCTTGAATATCCTCACAGTTTTCTATGCAAACGTAGAAATTCTTACCAGAAATTTTTATATACATTAACAACGGCACAGTTAAGTATTAGATCACTATATATGTTTAAGATAGAATTATATTTAATATTGTAATAGCCCTTGCGATACAAGCCGTAGTGACTGTATACATTTGATAGGCCACTAAAACCAAAGGACATCAGTTCGTTAAATTTATCGATTTTGACTATCACCTGCTGTACAATTTCGTCTTTCTCTTTCACCTGGTCTTCTCACTCCTTTGAACCCTTATTGGGAGTGATTGTGATTAAACATCTCTAGAAGAGTACTATCTTAAGCTTACGCAAGTACAATGGTGCGTAAGATATAGCATATTGTACAAAAATGGTGTGTTAATAGCTATGTTTCTTAGGTGCTTTTCATCTAATAGCTCATACTTGTCACGAGGTTCGTAATTTTGATGCAAAAAGTCTAGTTTCCTGTATTCATGCCAGTATTTAGATGCTTCGCTCGCGAGTTGTGTGCGTCGATATAAACACTTTTTTGTCAGGGGGTATTTATGTCGACTTCTTGTCAAGAGATTTAGTATAAATGGGCACTGGGTGATCTTCAACGGATTTGCATTCGTCAACAACAGTATAGATTGGTTCAAATTCTATATCTAGACTAATCTCTCTGTGGGGGTAGAGGGCGGACTTACAGTATTGATTCAATGTAATAGCCATGAGATAGCTTCTCATTCATATATCGAGCCGCAGGCTTTGGAATATCTCACGAATACAACTGCTCACGGAAGAATTTAGTTCTGGTCCAAATTATGCGGTGCACACATTCTTTAATATCCAGATTCACTCTGAGTTTCTTCTATGAAACCCCACTTGGACCAGAAATATTGCTAGCGTTATAATTTTTCAACTCTGAAAGCATTCCTGGTAGTTGTAACCACCTCCTTTCATTAATAGAGATGACTTTTCAAGTTTCTCGTTCAAAAATTTCATAGTATTAATCTAGGCTTTGTGTGGAGGGTCAGGGTTGGATGGACAATTGCCAAATAGGGAGTTCTCTTAATTAGTTCCTCTTACCTCTATGATTAATTTTTCTCGCCTAGGGATATAAATCTATCACAGATTACTATCTGGTATAGGATTGGCTACTTAGTTACTACCAAGAGAATGGGTTCGTAACCCAATTTCAGATAAAGAGTAGAAAAGAATAAATACCATTGCTAGTTAATACAAATAATACATTGATACACGCTCTGAAATCCAGAGTGTACGGATTACTTTCCTCGTCGTGAGTCCGAATATATTTAATGGGCGATTCTATTTTATCAATTTTTGTTGGACTGCGAGAGGTGTGGTGAGTTGGAAAAACATTTTTCTTTTACAATAATTTCTCTCTTAAGTTTGACCAGTTAACATTTTTTGTTTTAAGTCTCCCTGTGATAAAGTCTTCCTAGATTAATGGTACTAGATTTAAGTTTGCTGTATATGAATAAATTGCAGTCGTCTTCCCCCTCCTTTGGGCACGATAAGATTTAAAGTGTCTATAGATGGGTCAAGGAGGTGGTTTGTGCCACACAATATGGGAAAATCATCAATGTTGCTAAACTATACTGCATCCATATGTTAAGAAGATATACGCCTCGGCGTGTAGCTCCAGCAGAACTCAACTTAAGGCACTGCCCGTCACGTTAGAGCGATTTGGCTCCACTGATGAAGACCAATACTTGATATTATATAATAGAGATATAAGTAGCTCACTTATACCCTAAGTTGGTTGTCCGTGTTAATATCTTATTAAGTCAATATGAGTTGTATTAACTCACGCCAATGGCACTTACTTATGTACTTTCAATTAGACGTTCGTTACGATTTTGCTTCCAGTAAAAGTTTCTTCAACTATTGCGCAGGGTGTGTTTTTGATAGAAACTTGGCCATGGCTAACACAGATAATGTTTGGAATCACCATTGTGGAGAACTTGTCTACTTAATTTCGGATGCGTGGGAATGGCTGTTACTCACGCGAATATATTTTTTAATGCGTGGTTAGCACGTAATAGGTGGTTGCGCCTTGGAACTTTCGTGTTATTCTATTCTATTGGTGGCCTAATTAATTTAGCATTTTCTTGACTATCTATATCTATTAACCTCTCGAAGATAATTCATCTAATTAGTACAAGTCCTATAATCATACATTTAGTATATCTCTCTGATCGGAGAATATTATGATTCTGCTCGGCTAATTTACCTCTTGTATCTTGTTAACGAAATTCTAGGGCTGACTAACGTAGCAAGCTCGCGTATAGTTGGTTGTGAAACCCGCTTCGGTGAAGATGCCGCGGCTATATCTTATACTTTCCTTTTCGCTAGGACACCTGATCCCGCGAACTGGGCTGGCGTGTCCGGAGGGCGACGAGTTTTTTCTGGCCAACTTTGGTGATAGTCTTATGTAATAGTTATACTGCATGGAGTGGTGTATCTGGTATGATGCAACTTCGCTGTATTTCATCTCCGCATTTGTTCTCTTCGCGCGCTAGATTTTCAATGAGATTTCGGGCTACTTTGGTTCTCATTCCTACACCTGTACATCTTCTTGTTTGATTCACTCTCCCAGCGTTTTACATAGCTATGTTTTTAATGTTAAAAAAACATACTTTTGAATTAAATATGTATAGTTAGCCAAAGTTGTCAAAGATTAATAGGTGGTAGCGACTTGTTGTAAGTAGATTGTAATTACGTGGTTGTCATAACTAAATAAACTATAATAGTAAAAATACAAATAAATGTTAGCGAAATGACATTCAAAGTGTTACTCCATCCCTTTTTTCAAGTATAGTATTTTTTAGTAATGGCGTTAGTGCGTTTATTCTTTAAAAAATTTTAATTCAGATTAAAGAAGACTATTTTTTAAGCTGGTAATTTAGATTTTAATAGCTTGGCTATGCCTCCATACATATTAACACTGATTATGGTGTTGTTCAAGATGTAGACTTGGCATATTCTGAGTCTTGCAGACCAATTGCTGGAATGCACACATCTAGATTCTGAACTTGGCCATAGTCTCCCGTTGTTATATCATGTAGTGATTTTGGATCTGTTGTAAATAGACCTATTCATATGAGAACTATATGTACAAAGGTCAGGTCGATGCAAGTACCTGAGTGTAAGAAGCAGTATCGCTCATCGAACACACATACACTCTCAGTGTTTACTGATATTTACTAACTCCTGTTCTAATGTTAATGTTTCGCCTAAATTCTAACACTACTCAGGTTAACAACGTAATTTGGTTTCAGATATTGTGGCTGCCTATTGTTCATACATGATCTTTGCGACCAAAATCGTATCCTAGGCAGGTTGCAATTTTAGCGGCGTTTAAAATAATTTTTTATTCAATAAAAAAATGTCAACCATTTTAAAAAATAAAACCACACACCAAGCCACACATAAACCTTCTTGCAAAGAACAACTTTTCCTTCCCTACATGTCTAGTAGCCTCTTACTATGAAATGGAAGTTCCTTTCGCCCACCAGTATGACCAATCTGGGGAAAACGAACTACATAGCAGGCTCCACGCAACATGGCGCATCTTACCTTATAATATCTTCATGGTATCATTTTTCCATCTTACTTTCAGGCACTAATTGGATGAGACAACTTGAATCAGCAATTGTTAATGATTGTGCTCTGAGTAATATTAATCGAAAATTTCTGTTACTGCTTGTATGAGCCATTTCAAAAATGCCCCAAGGCCCCCCCATCCTCCCCAAATATCAGCATTTTCAATGAAACGAGGGACGGAGTCTGCCCAACAGGAGTGTTGTTTTTAATCAATGTTGACTTATCCACTCAGCACAACAAAAAAAAATATATGTAAATTATAATTCGGATCTTGCCTGCAAAGGGAACATTAGCTTTTAAGTGGTTCATAACTTCCAGGGTGCAGCTAGGCGGTTTTTTCTATCTGAGATTGTGGGGGTTGTCGAATGGTAGAGAGAAAAAGATGAGGCGGTAAAAAGCTCACGAGTTACCCTCACGCTCCCGACAGTTGGCTGGGTTAAGGTAAACGAACTAGGAGTGTAAAATGGGAGTTTATGTTTTTAGAGATGGATAGCAATTAATCCTAAGGAATGATGAAGGTTATGAACGTACCACCCACTAGAATGAAATAAGTTTCGAATTATAATTTATTTGACTTCAGTGTAAACATGACGTTAGTATAGACACTATAAGGTAGAACAGGTTTAAAAGATCATATAAATTCGGATTGATCACTAAGCATATGCAATTTTGTTTTAGTGTTTATTTGTCATATTTTTTTATTCGTCAGCTTTGAAAAAAAAACAAAAATTACGAAAAGAAAAGTGGGGTAGAAATAGAACATATCTTCATATAATAAGTAAGAACGATGATGTGACTTTCAATAGTATGAAAATTTTTTTGATTCCTTTCTTAATAAATTTTGAACTTATGATAACAATAATGAGAGAAGATAGTCATGTTAACAAGAATTCTTAAAGCCCTCGCGTCACTGCTCCTTTACAGGTTGCTCACTGAGAAAAAATAGAAACGATTAGTCCTAAGACCCCTTTAGGTTCATATTAAATAAAGTTATAGAATAAACGAAAAAGATGATTACATCTAAATAATGGCTCATTCGCAATTCTAGTTTTTTATCTTTCGGACACTTCCGGGTATCATTCCAGTTTAGGTGCGTGATGTGTAGTGGTTTGGCTGGCAGTAGTTCCTTGCAGACACTATCTGTCCGTAATATGTCGCGAGACGGTATGGTCTCCAACATGGGCGCGCATTAAGTAATTGCCATCCTGTGGCTCGATAAATGTATATCACATCATAACATACCCCATATTCGTGAGCGAATTATGCAATAGGCATCAATTTAGTTAACTCTTAAGTGAACTATTTATTCTGTCTAGAATAGGCAATGTATAGACTGCATTGGGATCGCTCCGGGAATCTCCCTCCCCGAACAGATCGTGTTCCGTGTATAAACATCAACATCAGTACATTGGTTTTTATTCTTTCAATAACATCACTAACGCTAAGAGTTTACTTTAACGATAATCCTGAGATACAGGTATGCTCAGAGGGGTGGTGATCATACAGAAAGAGCTATTGTAGCTGCTCTGAACATAGTATCATTCAAGAGCATTTCGTTGCTACTCAATATAGTGTGGAGAATCTTACCTCAAAAAAAGTTCTAGGCAGGACCCCCAATTGAAGCTTGCGCCCACTACCCGCCTATAGGAATGTATATATATCTACTATGGCCGAAAGATCTCATTGTGACTAAGCTTGGCCTACAAACATTTCTCATAGAATGGTCCTTGCATAGTAGATAGATCTCAATTGATACACTTGTAGTTACCCTCATAGTGTTGTATAACGAACCTGATTTTCCCTCACCTATATTCCATGAACTCTTTAAAAGAAAATTAAACAAAAAAATTGAAAATTGTCGGATTCAATTCGATCCATGCTGTTCTTATACCTTGATCGACTAGTTGTAATACAGAAATATCACTCAGCTCACTAATATGTTCTTTACATGGTTGATCTGAAGTTTTTCTACACATAACCGGAGTGCATTTCGCTACTCGATGTCACATTGAGAATTCTACAAACCGCTGACTGCGTGTATCTGTAGTCATGGATTTGTACAGTTAATCATATACACGTTTGACCAATGCTAATCTTTTTATTTAAGAACCTACAATTTTATATAAGGATCAAATGCTCAACAGCGGCTTCCTCAGCGCAATGACAAATTTTACACCCCTTAACAATTCTTAATTATATATAAGGGACGTGTCAATCAGATTTTCATATATATAGCAGAGAATTTTATTCTATCAGGGACGGCTCGCTCATTAATTAGTCCAGTGGTATTTGTACGGATGTGATGCACTCTCAACATGATCGTATTGGCGGGTAGCTTTTCACTGTCAAATAGCTAATTTGAGATTTCAGAAAAAGATAAAAGCGCAGCAAACCTCAATAGACCATGCTTACCTCTGCCCCTAATAGATAATCTGTTTTGTTGACTTCTAATCCTATTTTGATTTTAGGGACTTGACTTCTGCACAATTTTTTTTTGGATTAAAAGTCCGTTCAGGTTTACTATAAGTATAGTAAATTATACTACTTAACTCCGTATTATTTTGCTTCAATTGAGAAATACAATCAAAAATTCGTAGTACTATGTTTATTCATACTCTTTGGAAAGTGACTTATAACGATTTCAATGAGATTGTGTGTATGATTTCATAACACCTTTTTAACTCTAGATCGTAGGGTCATATAGTTACATAGCACCGTATACAATTGAAATTAATTGATTTGTTGAGTATCATCGAAATCTATTATTAAACAAATTTCTCTACCGTTGAATCTGAGGTTGTAATTTCGTGTAAAGGGATTGACTGATCATGAACAATACGACTATATTAATTATTAGTAGGAACAGATAATAATTCTGGTATGACGTTTGGTTTTGTGATCAATTGTTCTATATCTCAAAAATCTATCTTTTGGAGTAGATGTGCTGGGAAATCTTAA
>CAJDSM010137739.1:0-11408 GCA_903981925.1 Ostrea lurida | reverse complement strand
AGCTTTCATATAAAGTTTCGCTTCCTGTACATGTGTTCTTAAAGAAGATTTTAAATATTCCCATACTAAATCATATTAAAACTCGAATCCCCTATGTGCCCATCGACACACCGGGGTCTATTGACAAACGGAATCTCCACATACAGAAAGCTTTCCATAAATTCAGCTTCCGGCCAGGGGTTCCTGGAGAAGCAAGATTTTTAAAGATTTTCCCTATATAGTCCATATTAAAACTTGGATCCCCTATGGGCCCCATCGACCCCCTGGGTCAATGATTTGAACAAACGAATCTCCACTAAAATCAGAGAACTTCATAATAAATTACAGCCTTTTATGCCATAATCGAGAAAAATTTAAATATTTCCTATATAATTCAATGTAAATTGATCCCCTATTTGGCCCCACCGACCCCCGGGGTCATAGATTAACAAACCGAAATCTCCGCTATCAAAAGCATTCCATATAATTCAGCTTTCCTGGCCAGTGGTTCCTTGAGACCAAAGATTTTAAAGATTCCCTATATAATCATATGTTAAAACTTGATCCCCTTGGGCCATCCGACCCCCCCCCGGGGGGGGGTCCAAATGAGTGACAAACTGAATCTCCTCCTATATCTAGGAAGCCCATAAAATGTCACCTCACCGCTATCGCAACTTTCCTGAGCCCCATCGGTTCTTTTGAGATAGCAGATTAATATGAGTTCCTATATAATCCATGTCACCTGATTCCCTATGAGCCCCAGTTCGTACCCCGGGTCAATAATATTGAACACATCACACTATCTCTAATATCGGAAGCACTCCAATAAATTTGCGAGCGCCTGGCCCAGTCAGTTCTGAAAGAACGACTTTAAGATTTTCGTCTCTATAAAATCACATGTCAAACTGATCCCGAGTTGGTGCCGCCATCGTCACCCCGGCATGGATTGAACAAACTTGATCTCCAATTAATTATCAAGAAGCTTTCCTAAAATTGCCTCGCTTTTCTGCCCAGTGTCTTGAGAAGAAATTTTAAAATGACACCCAGCTAATGTTTGCAATTTTCCGTGATCTCTTCCCCGTTAGGCTGGCCCTTCCTTTGAACAACTGATTCCCCTTTTACCCAAAGGATATTTTATACCAAGTTTGGTTGAAATTGCCCACGGTTCTTGAAAAGAAGTTCGAAAATGTAAAAGTTAACGACAGACGGAAGACAGACGGACAGACAGACAGACAGAGCGAGACGCGAACAAAATGGTGATACCATCACGCTCACCTTGTGAGCTAAAAACACAGGGTGTATGATCTTAATGGTGCTACAACTGTGAAAAATTTTTGTTATCTCGTTCGACGTATTCTTAATTGTAATCGGCAGAAAAATTATTAAAATGCAACCATTTTCTACAATGAAATAAAGAATTCAAAATTATGGGAGAAAAAACATGACGGAAATTAAGAAAAGTATTGAAAAAATTACCAGTTTTCAGTCGTTATAAATTTAAAGACTGCTTTCCAAAATTCTTAATATTTTTATATTTTTAGTCGAGACAGGCTTTGAGTGCAATAGTTTTTATACGCCCGTCTGAAGACGGGACGTAAATAAGTTATGTTATGGCGTTGTCCGTCCGTCCGGAGTCCTCCGTCCGCCGAAATAGTTTGCTCCGCGGCCATAACTCCCTGAACCTCAATTCGTGAGATGATGCCACGACACAGTATTCGTAGTTTCGCTCACAGACCTTGTTGCTCTCCAGCCTGGATCCTCCTAAGAACCTCGTGCGTGCTGACTTGTCGATGGCGTTGTGATCAGTATCATCGTTTGTTTCTATATGTGACCTTTAACGTCACAAGAGGATCTATTTGCGATACTCTTCGCAAAGGTACCTAAAGGTCAACCTATACAGCATAATATTTCAGTAACTTTCTGGCGCAAATAGAAGTCCAAAAGTTTCGTCCGTCCTTGCTCGGCCATGATACGTCCTGATTCCGCTCTTGTAGAAGTTCCCCTAGCTGCCTTGAATAACTACTTTCACAGATTTTGATTGCCATACTGCGTGATCCTAAGAAGTGTCATGACCCTTGATCAAGTCTATTGTCGTGTCCAATCATAAGTGGTTACTCACTCAAAAGTGATCCCTTCTTGTGCCAGTCTTGACACACCAGCCTCTCACGATATGCTCGGTAAGTGGTCTCTCTGTTAAAACAATCTCTAGTCCGAGCCTGGCCATAACTTTGTGGACTAAAGTGCATCGGATTGGATACTAATATTTCACAGATTGTTGTCATAGGAAAACAAGAAAGTGTCGATCCTTGAGCCAAGTGCACGGGCTACAAGGTCATGAAATGCACATTGTGGTCTTTATAACCTGTCAGTCCGGACCTTGTAAGTATTTCCACTGATTGACACTGGATGGCTTGGAAATTTAAGGTATCATCACAGATACCCGCGGACAGTGCTATGATCCCATTGTTGGATCTAACTAGCACCCAGATGAAGTGTTTCGATCCGACCTTGAGCTAAGGTCCACTGTGTCTTATCCAACATGTCAACTAGGTCACACTGGATGCACGCATAGTGGCTTGTTTTTTACTTTGTTTGCCGGACCATAACTCAGTATTTCAGACCGAGTATGTATGGATGTGGGAAAATATTTCATCAGAACTGGTTTGGTCTAGATCATGTCATTTTTTATATTAACAAGGAGTGTGCTCGTGACCTGGACGCAAGTCACTGGCGTCATGATGTCAAGGTCACAATGCACATTATAGGTGGTTTTAACTTGTCCAGGCCATATCTTTTCAATGAGTGCAGGGATTTCAATAATAGTTCACAGAACTAAGGTGGTGGCATGACCTTGAGCCAAGGTCACTGATGAAAGGTCAAAATGCATATAGTGGTTTTACAACTGTCTGGCCCATGACGGGCGTATATTGCTACGTTTGCGTTGCTCTTGTTTATCATGTAAAGAATAAATTCGCTAGAATAGAATAGAATATTTATTCAACCAATTTGGGCCCACATAGGAGCATCATGATACATATTGTCCAAAATCACATAAACAAAGGATAACAACTTATGTAAAACTAAATTACCGCGATACCATAGGACCCGCGGTATCATAGGACGGGATTATACCTTCTTTAACACATTTTGTGCATCAATATCTCGCACCTTCGCATAGAAAATTAAATCTACTTAATTATATACAATCTAACACTATTATTCTATATCAATTAGTGATGGTTACCTGTTGCAAGCCAACGAATGTACCACTCCTCGTCGGATCTCCTTTGTTTACAAGTCTTTCAAAAAGCCCGCGCTTTTTAGTCATGAGCCAGAATTAGAGTTACCCGCCCTTTAGTATTAGCACCATGAATTAATATTTACTTTAAGTACGTATTTTAAAACAGTTTAATGTTCTTTTCTTTTTTTTTTTACATCTTTTCTCTGGTTTTTTTTTTCCCAATAGAATTTCGATTAAAATTTGCCTGTTTGTAAAATTTGTTTTTTCAACGTCAATTAGACGTCGTCTAGACGTCAGATGATCAACTAAGTTAAAATTCTCTCTAATGATGAACTTATATTTTACTACGTATAAAAGGTTTGATAAACATCAATTAAGACAAAATATAATTATTAGAAACACTTCCCAAAATTGATTCAACGTCAGTGCAACGTTGAAATTCNGTTGATAAATGGTTGTTCGACGTCGCCACCACTTGTTAAGTAGTGATGAACTGAAAGTAGATCCAGAGAAAATTCTAGCAGTGACAGAAATGAAACCGCCAAATAACAGAAAGGAACTGAGAAAATTCATGGGATTCATTCAATAATTTGCCAAATTCTTGCCCAATCTATCTCAAGAATCCGCACCGTTACGACAGTTTGCTATCAAATGAAGTGTCATGGCATTGGAATGGCGATAAACAGCAAAGTTTCCAAAAGCTGAAGGAGGTGGTAACAAACACTCCAGTGTTAACATACTTTGATCCAGAGAAACCAGTTCTACTTACCGTGGACAGCAGTTCAACTGGTCTAGGAGCAGGTGTTATTCAAAATGGCAAACCTGTTGCCTATGGATCAAGAGCTCTGACCACAACACAACAGAAATACTCACAGCTTGAAAAAGAGACACTTGCTATTGTGTACGGTTGTCAGAAATTCCATCAATACGTTTATGAAAGAAGAATTCAGGTAGAAACCGACCAGAAACCTCTACAAGCTATTTCCTGTAAACCATCACACGAAATTCCAGCTCGTCTGCAGAAGATGGTCCTTACTTTACAATGTTATGACTTGGATGTTACACACAAACCTGGAAGTACACTTGTGGTTGCTGATCACTTATCCAGAAATTACTTGAATGAGACAACTGAAAAGTTAGTTGATGAATTATCAGTCAATGCTTTGTCATACTTACCGATAACTCCAGGAAAATATGCTGAACTACAGAAAGCAGCACCAGCAGATCTCAAGATGATGTTGCTTAGGAAAGCTATTCTAGAAGGATGGCTAGAGAGACTCGATCAACTTCCTACAGAAATACGTACTTGCTGGAATTACAGAGATGAACTTGCTTGTATAGATGGTTTGATCTACAAAGGTTTACGACTAGTAATACCGCAAGCCTGTTGCAAAGAAATGTTAGAAAGAACTCATGAATCTCATCTAAGCATTGTAAAATGCAAAGCTATGGCACGTAAAGGCATGTTTTGGCCTTCCATATAGGAAGCTACATTGAAGACGTCATTTCCAAATGCAGCATCTGTGCTTGTCAGCAAAAAGAAAATCCAAAGGAAAAACTTATTCCTCACAAGTTCCAGACCGACCTTGGTAAAAAAAAAAATAGCAATGGACTTGCTTGAATTCAGTGGAAACCAGAATCTCATATCAGTGGACTGTTATTCAAGATGGCTGGAGATAGCAAAACTAGATCATCCTACATCCATCTGTGTAATACAACACCTTAGAAGCCAGTTTGCAAGATATGGTATTCCTGATGAGGCCATTTCAGATAAATGAGATAATGGACCTCAATTCGCGAGTGCTGAATTCAGGAAATTCTCAAAAGAATACGAATTTCGACATGTTACATCAAGCCCTCACACTCCGCATTCCAATGGACAAGTGGAGTGCATGGTCGAAACAATAAAGCATTTGCTTAAAAAAGCAAAGGATCCTTACCTTGCTATATTGGATTATCGAAATGAACTTGGTTTATCACCAGCTCAGGTATTTTTAGCTAGGAGACTCAAGACGAAATTACCTGTATGGTCGACTCCGCAGAATGCAAAATTCGTCAGAGAAAGCCTCAAGACTCGTCAAGCTAAACAGAAAAGGAAATTTGATCAGCATGCTTCAACGTCTGATTTGAAACCATTAGTTCTAGGAGAAAACGTGATGATCAAGCATAATGAAAAGTGGATGCAGGATCTGTGGTGCAGTAACATGAAAAGCCTCGTTCGTATGTTGTTGAAGCGGGCAATGGCAAAAAGTACCGCAGGAACAGACGCGACTTAAAACTTACAAAATTAGTTCCTGAAGATGTGACCATAGAGGGGGATTTTGACCTTCCACTGTATCGCAGTGAATGCGTCGTACAACCCAAAAATCCTGATGAAGGAAAAACAACATAAACGCTGAAACCAGGGGGGTCTCATCCAGGGAAAACAAAGGGGGGGGGGGGACCTGCAGCCAAGGAAAAGTATTTCGTGTACTGTGGAAGCAAGTTTCATGAAATCAGGCTCCAAAAATGAAGTGAAAACAAAATCTGGGCGTGAAGTGAAAAAGCCATTAAGGTTTCGTGATTATTAGTGATATGAAATATAGTGGCTCAATTAGAGCATTCCAATTTTTATTCTGGAGTCAAGTGTGAATGTGAAATCATAGTGGCTCAAGTAGAGCATTCCATTTTATTCTGGAGGATTCCGTGGTGATCAATTAACTGCTAAAGTGTTAATAACTTATATTTTAAATTATCTCCATGACTATAGTCAAACATTTTATTTTCTTGAAAGAAAGGGAGATGTGACATTTATAGTACAAGTTATCTATCTTACAATGGTACAACTTATCTATTACATGTACGTAATCTAGATGTCAATGAAGCGTTTACTTTTATACTCTTATTATGTAACAATAAGCACCTTGGTGAATCAGTAAATACACATGTTTCCATTATACGTTTCTTTATCGTGCCACACCTGCTGTGACACGGGACCTGGTTTTTGTGGTCTCATCCGAAGGACCGCCCCATTTAGTCGCCTCTTACGACAAGCAAGGGGGTACTAGGAACCTATCCTAACCCGGATCCCCACGGGGGAGAATAAAAGGATGTTGTGACCTACAAACTAGTGATTCCAGTGACCTTGACCATAAAAACTTACATAACTTCATAGCCAGATCGGATAGGGTCCTGAGATCTTCGGAAATGATGATGGGGCCTAGAAACTAGTAGAATGGTCAACAGACTCCAATGACCTTGACCTCTGACCACGAACATAAATACTTGTATAACGACTGACAGAGATATGGGATTTTCAGAAGTGATGTTACTATGTTCGGACCTACAAGTTAGGTTCAAGGCCAAGTGATACCAATTTTACTATACGAAATAAAGGGACTTTCAATGAAAAAATATCAAAACCAAGGTCTTTGTAATCTAGATTTTTAAATGGAATTAAAACTGGCATGGAATTCGTACATAGGCGTTATTAAGTAGTGTTCAGAAACGCCAGTACTTCGTTTGGGAAACGTTATAATTGGCAGATTATACTCGTATCTTCTTGAAGTGTTTCTGCGGAAAATTATCTGTTCTGCGCATGAAATTCACCATGAAACAAATATTTCAAAATATACCATGAAGTAAATCAACTTTATCTTGAATATCACTTTGTTGTCTACATCGAATTATTTCTAGATGTCAGCCTGGCCATATTTTTGTAAACATTCCTAAGATAGTACATATATATATATATATTAGTTAGAGAGCAGTAACTCTGCTATCAAACTATATTTCTTGACTTCTCATCCGCTTCGATCCGTGGGGGTCCGGGTTAGAATAGGTCCCCAGCATCCCCTTGCGTGTCGTAAGAGGCGACTGAATGGGACGGTCATTCGGATGAGACCGCAAAATCCGAGGCCCCGTGTCACAGCAGGTGTGGCACGAAAAAGATCCCTCCCTGCTCAAAGGCCCTGAGTGCCGAGCATAGGCCTAAGTTATGCAGCCCTTCACCTGTAATGGTGACGTCTCCATATGAGTGAACTATTCTCGAGTAGGACGTAAAACAAGAAATAATCAATCAATCAATCTCCTCCGCTTCCGGATTTTGGAGTGGATCAAGGTCCTGTATATTGTTTTATCTTCACTTTTCATAATATAGAGATTCCATGATCACCATTGTGCTAAACATGAAACGAATTTTCGTGATTGTATTCTGCTCCGTGGTGATTTTTTTACCCTTGAAGCATAGATAGGGTAAGTGTTGACTGAAAGAAGGGATTGTCGAACGGTCTCAGAATGTGGACGGGTGTTGAATAACTATGGTGAATCGAAATACGTCGTGATACAATATTACAGAGCTAAGCAGCCATAAAACGCATTGGTCAGATTCGCTTTTTGATATTTAGGTAAAGCATTTTACTTTTAAAAGATTATTTATTTACCACTGATTCTGATTATATATAAATCGCAGGCACCTTCCCAAACGAAACGTCTACTGAAATTGTCGTATGCGAGAATACCCCCAAACTATTCATTATATCAGCTCTTGCTCTCACAGAATGGACTGTTTGCTCGGCCATTGTCTCCATTGTCAATACAATGGGCAGTCAAAAGTAAACAGACCCAACAAGGTCATTTGAAAAATACATGTATTCTTTATTCACCATACTGTGACATATAAAAGATTGGATACCGCTAGGTAGATTTGAATATATCTAAACCATAGTTGTAGAGTTTAATTAATCATTTTCTTACCATAATTCTTGAATTAGGAGGAAACATTTTGTCAAGATACACATTTATTTGGGAATTAAATTTTTAAAAAGTGAGAATACATAAGCATATCAATATAATATTTAGATAAGTACTTATATTTGATAACAACACTGTATTATGGAGTCATGTGCTACTTTTAAATCTGCATTTATGATACCTCTATTGTCATTATATCGGAGCTGAAATCCTTTATTCGTGCTATCCATCTCATTTGCCATGTCAGTAAAGACTTTCTGGTGAGATGAAAAATGCATTCGCACTTTTATTCAGTTTGCAAGTAAAATGACAAGAGTTTACGCATCATTAAAATTCTTCATTATTCCAATTTGTTCACTGTACATGTATTAATTAACAATTTCAAAACTTTGAATAATTTCCGTATATTATGTTATTCGTTTTCAAGCGTGTATGATTACATGATGTGCAAATTCTCGTTTAGCGTGTGGACTATGTTCTTGTGTAACAAAGTTCATTCTGGATTCTGATTATATTTTTAGCCTATATGACCCATTTCTTTTCGTGCCCGTCCGTCGGCATGTGTTATTCTTTTTCAAAAGTTGCATGACTAATTTCCAAAACAAATATGCCATCAATCTATGATTGTGCACAAACATGCACAGCATATCATTATGCCTCTGCTTTGAAGAACAAAGTTTGTGACTTCCGTGATACTGCAATTTTAAAGATCCTAAGGATGGCGATAAGCCCTCTAGAAATAATAGTCTTTCATTTTTAGCTCACCTGAACCGAAGGTTTCAAGTGAGCTGATTCTAGATCGTTTTTGTCCGTCGTCTGTCTCACGTCTGTCTGTTTAACTTTTCACATTTTCGACCTTCTTCTCAAGAACTGCTGGGCCAAATTCAACCAAACTTTTAATACATATCTTGGTGAAGGGTTCAAGTTTGTTCAAATGAAGGACCAGGCCCCATCAAAGGGGAGATAATCACGAAATGCAAAAATAGGGTGGTGTCATTTTAAAATCTCTTCTCAAGAACCATTGGGCCAGTAAAGTGAATTTATATTAAAGCTTCCGATATAGTGGGAAAGTCAAGTTTTTCAAATCATGACCCCCGGGGGGGTTCGATGGGGCCCCAAATAGGGATCAAAGTTTATACACATGATTATAAGGGGAAAAATCTTTAAAAATCTTCTTCTCAAGAACCACTGGGCCAGAAAAGCTGGAATTTTATATGAAGCTTCCTGATATACATGGAGATTTTCAAGTTTGTTCAAATCAATGAACCCCGGGGTACGATGAGGCCAACATAGGGATCAAAGTTTTACATATGATTATAAAGTGAAAAAAGCTTTAAAAATCTTCTTCTCAAAGAAACCATAGGCCAGTAAAGCTGAAATTTATATGAAAGCTTCCTGATATTAATGTAGATTCAAAGTTTTTTCAAAATCATGACCCCCTGGGGTTATGATGTCGGCCCCAATACGGGACATCAAGTTTACACATGGTTATTATATTATGGAAAATCTTAAAAATTATTTTATTCAAAAGAACACTGGGCCATAAATCTGGATTTATATGGATGAAAGCTCCGGATATAGTGAGATTCAATTTGTTCAAATTATTGACTGCCAGGGTTACGATGGGGCACCAAATAGGGATCAAGGTTTTACATAAATTATATAGGGGAAATCTTTTTAAAATCTTTTCTTCTAAAGATCCACTGGCCAAGAAAGAGGCTTCCTGATATAGTAGAGATATAGTTTGTAATTCAATGACCCAGGGTAATTTGGGGCCACAAAAGAGATCAATATTTTAAATGCAAAATATCTAAGGGAAAATTCTTTTAAAAATCTTCTTCATTGAACCGAGAGTGGATATAACGTTCGAAAGCTTCCTGATATGATAGATTTAATTTTCCCCTCCTCCCCCTTCCGAGGGTTGGAGTTGGGGCCACAATAGGGGATTAAAGTTTGCCTACTACTGTTCTTTCTTAGTTGAAGCAGTGCTCAGGGTGAGCGATGTGTCATGGGCCTCTTGTTTACGTTGTTGGTACTTTCATAAAACTGGGGCGTAGTTTCATGACAAATATGCCTGTAGCAGATTGTGAAATTTCAAGGCTCCTGGGTCAAATCCAAAGACGCGATGTATATAGGATCATGTTCGTGAAAAGCAGGTATAAAGGTTTAAACCTTCTTTTTCCTGTCTGGACATCAAACACATTGTAATATATTATAGTTCTTATTTTAAACATAGGCCTTAGGTCCGATGCTTGGTTCAAGAGGGTTGCTTAAAAATGGTTCATAAACCTGAAAATCTAGCTCATAATTGGGACAAAGCTGCTCTGATTTACTATGTGCTGTTTGCCTGAAGCAATGCCATTTACCAGGCAATCTCTGGTCATAATTGTAGTTTAGTGTTTTGGATATACACATACATGTTGTTAAAAACTCCACAGTGAAGCAATCGATGGATGAGAAGTTGCAGACAAAGAGATTGTATTGATTACGGTATAGTAGAGGAACTAACAGCCTCTCAGAACTGTGGACAAGTTATTTTGCTAGAAATAGTGCAAAGAAAACTCTTATTGTATAGACTCAAACCGTTTTTTTATGCCGCCGGAATCCGAAAGATTCGGGGCAATGGTACGTTATTGGCCTTCTGTGGCAAAAGCAAATGAACTTTACACTATCAAAGAGGTCAATCTTTCTTATTTATTGGGTGGGGGTGTCCTTTTTATTGATACTAACATTTTTGACCTTGGTGATCTACTTTTTATCGCCCATATCTTTCAAATAATAAGAACGTACTGGGTTTTTTTAATACAGCATGGCGCCAATTTGCGAGGTCTGTGTCCTTTGGTTCCAGACTTGTTGAACCTCGAGCTTTGCATTGCACCTAGTTTTAGGAAATTTCAAAAACTTAGCCTTGGCCATGTCTTTTTAATGAGTACAAACTTTCATCTTTGTGACAAAGACTTTCCTATTGGTGCCAAAGATTTTTTTACCTTGTGACTTTACATAATGTCCTTTGACTCTTTTAGCAAAATCGTTCTTTTAAACTAAAGTTTAGCAGTGCATTTCTTGTGAGAATCCAATTTGGTGACCTTGATTTTGGGACCTCTAAATGAAAGGTAAAACAAATGAAAATTGCTATGCAATTTCAGTGGTTGCTAAACAAAATATGTCTTACAGTTCCATCTGTTGTAATCCGGGGGCATCGATGTTCCAAACACAATTTCTTGTCTGTGTACTTTTGCTTGAAAAAAACAAAAGAAAAATATTTGATTGAATTAATTATTTTGTTTACATTTCAACTCATATAAAAGACGACACCCATGTGCCGGTGAAGGGCCTGCAAAATTTAGGCCTTTTTCGGCGCCCATGGCCCTTTGAGCATGGAGGGATCTTTATCGTGCCATACCTGCTGTGAACAGAGTACGTCCGATTTTTTCCGGTCCATCCGAAGGACCACTTC
>CAJDSM010137722.1:0-13280 GCA_903981925.1 Ostrea lurida | reverse complement strand
GCGTAGTGGTGATCGTCTATAAATTAGGGACGATTTAGTACTGACTGTGACAGAACTCATACGATAGTAAACCCGACCGCCGCTGCGCTCTTCCCACGACCTCACTAACGCCTGCCAGTACGCTCTTTTCCACCAGCGGACTTCACTAACGAATGTTTTGAACATGTTCAAGAATTTACGTAGCGCGGGTCGTGGGTCCGACCACGACAGCCACGTTCATACTACGACCTCCAAGACTTCACGACGACCACGCTACGACCTGTCACGATTTAGGCAAAAATCAAAGATCGTAGTAAAGATCGTGGTCCGGTGTGATGGGGCTTTACAACCGCCACATGCCTGAGAGACACCAATATCATATGATTGTAGAGCGGAAGGCTCTACCAAATTATAAATTGGTGATCCCCGGGTAGGGGTTCTGACCCCAGGGCGGGCCAATATTGGTACATATGTGTATATGTGGTAAGAAGCATTTTGAAAAGCATCTTCTTTAATGCTATTGATATTAATGTGAAGACTAAATGAATTTTTGAAATGATTGGGAGCTGTTTAATCAAATTGTTAAAGTTTCATGATCCCTAGGGGTAGGGGTTTGTGGTATTAGGTTGGGCCAAGAAATGGTCTCATTGATGAAAATGTGTTACAATTGAACATTTTTAACTTCTTCTTGATAACCACCAGTCCAATTCTTTTCAAATCGGCACGAAGGCATCTTTGGGACAAGGGTGCACATAAGTATTGTAAATTTCAGGTCTCTTGCACCTGGGGCCTTGGGGGGTGGGGCCAAAAAGTGACCAATTTTCAAAAATCGTTCTTCATTAACAACGCACGTGTCTGAGAGGAAACCAAATGCATAGTGATGTAGAGCAGGAAGGCCTTTACCAAAAATTGTAACATTTGGTGATCCCGGGTAGGGGTTCTGAACCCCAGGGGCGGGGCCCAAACTTGGTACATAGTGTTTATATATAAACATTTGAAAAGGCATTTCTTTAATGCGTATTGAGTATTTAATGTGAACTAAAAAATTGAATTGGGAAGCCTTTATCAAAAATGTGTAACTTTCATGACCTAGAGGTAGGGTTTTAAGGTATTTGAGGGTGGGGCTAAAATGGTCGATCGAGGAAATGTGGTTAACAATTGAACATTTTTAACTTCTTCTTGATACCCTTCGACCAGCCAATCCAATTCTTTTCAAAAAATCTGGCATGAACATTTGTGGGAAAGGGCACAATAAATTGTAAATTTCAAGGCTTCGTTCTC
This sequence comes from Ostrea lurida, assembly GCA_903981925.1. NCBI lineage: Eukaryota > Metazoa > Mollusca > Bivalvia > Ostreida > Ostreidae > Ostrea > Ostrea lurida. The sequence continues at coordinate 12,020 of CAJDSM010137722.1, read as the reverse complement.
CTTGGGCCTTGGGGGGTGGGGCAAAGAACTGCCGCCAAAAATGACCAGTTTTCAAAAAATCTTGCTTCTTGTACAGACCGCAGCATGTTTGAGAGGAACCAAATCATGAGTGTTAGAGCAGGAAGGCCTTTACACAAAATTGTGAAATTTGGTGAGTCCCCGGGGGTAGGGGTTGCTGACCCGGGGGGGGGGGGTGGGGGTGGCAAACTTGGTACATAGTGTTTAATATGTAAAACATTTGAAAGCATTCTTTTCAAATGATATTGATATTGATGTGAAAGTAAATGAATATTTGAAATGAGTAAAGGAGGCCTTTTATCATAATTATAACCCCTGAACAGTTGGGGGGGGGGGGTTTTACTGGAGTTCAGGTTGTCTGTCCATCCGCTTGTAGACAAAAGTGGTTCCCAGACTGTTTAAGTGTTAGCCCTTTGCCAACCTAGTAGGTCACCATATCATGCATATGGTCTACCCATGGGACAAAGGGTGTTTCCTATTGAAACTTGGGGGTCAAAAGGGCAAAAGGTCAAGTGCACTGGACAATCAATAGTAAGTCAATATGGTTTTCGCGGTTTCCAGGCATATAATACCATTTCTACCTAGAGTCAATATATCATACATAATATCACTCTCATGAGACGAAATGTCTTTATGAATTTAAGGTCAAACAAGGTCAAAGGTACAAGCTCACTTGGACATTATCCATATAGCAATATGGTTTTCATTTAAAACATTCTTCGAACCAATCGTTGGGAAGACATTGAACATGAAATTCTTCTATGTGTCATTATGAATAGGGAATCATATACTATATATTGAAAAGATATTAACATGTGGGAATAAAATACTCTGTAATTGAGACTTTGAAGAATATGCAAATATGGACATGCCTGTGTGGGGCTATGATACTTCACGGTGACCGTAGTAAGCGCCTGTGGGGCCTCCTCTGTTGTATAATGGTTGATTATTATATGAGTTATAGTAAGTAGAATTTTTTAGTTTTGTTCCGGGTTCGATGATTTTTATGGAGTTGTGCCCCTTTAACTTCTTGAAAAAATAACTGTTCATGATCAGTTTTTCCAGACTTTGTTTCTAATAGCTCTGAGATATTGACATTGATTTATTAAATGTAGGTATACCTAACATTTATTAATGATTACGACTGTAGTTTAATGTTCTTGTTCGGATTTGTGGACTTTGATGGAAGTCCTCTGCCCCTATTAACTTTTGAAAAATTTATATATTAAACCCAGTCTTCGCGGGACTTTTTTCTCCTAAACACTTTCATGATATTAATGTACGGTTTATGCAGGTTATATTAATGAATGACAGATCGAGGTTTCGTTCGGGTCGTTAATGTTTTTATTGTGTTGCTCGATCCTTTTAACTCGAAATTACTGTTATACAATCAGATTTTCCAAGCATCTTTTTCTTTCATGAACGCTTTCAGATAAATGAATTGAATTTTTAATATAGCAAGACCAGCGTATAGCTGAAAAGTTACAGATCGACGGATTGAATTTTGTTCCAATTTCACTGGATTTTGTTGGATTGTGTCCCTTTACTTTGGAAAAACATTGGAACTTCTGGACGCAGATTGCTAATTTCAGTATTCGTGGATATCACCCTGCAAATTTGTTGCTTAAATGACAATTCAAGATATGTTTACGTGATTCTCGTATATAGATTTGAGTTGAATCAGTCACCTGCTTTCAATTTAACCTTAAGGATTTTTAACTGTATGCGGGGGACATTCTGTCGAGCCGACATTATCTAGTTTGGAAACATGCAACTGTGGCGAGGTAGTGGAGAGAGAGAGAGAGAGAGGAGAGACGCAGAGAACGAGAGGAGAGTGAGGAGAGAGAGAGAGGAGAGGAGAGAGAGAGAGGGAGATGAATCCTGAATCCGTTGTGCATGGATCTCATGCATTTCAAACTCCATTACGCGAAATCTATTTGTCAAGGGGGCAATTATCGTGTTTCTGATCACGCGGAGTATATGTTGCCAGAAGAATGGGACGACGTGCTTGTTGACGCATTCATAGGCAAGTAGATCATATTGGATAAGGCAGTGTGACTTAAGAATATGTGTCTTTTAGCAAACAAATATGAAGAGTAGCCTTTCCGTATTGTTCTGCTGTGCTGTTGTGAGCGTTTTCCGCCTTCTTGTATTTAAAATCAGGTGAGACAATAAGCTTGTTTTTTGTGGTGAATAACAGTTTGTTTTGTATGTAATAAGGCTTTATCAAAGATTGATGAAGAAGGGGAAATTCGGCCAATTCTATATTACCAGTTTATACGTTTCCCATTACAGCCTGTAATAAATTTATCATACCATCCAACCGCTAATCTGTGCCACTATAATTGGTTACAGCCTGATTTAGATTAACGTTCAGCTGCTGGTTTGATTATTTGTTAATTTTTTTAGCTGAACCAGCGATGTTTGTTGCAATCATGCCATGAAACAGATTCTTGAAAATCCTTTTGGTAATAGTGGCGATCATATAAACTCACGTTTTTGGTGATCGTGAAGTTCGCGCAAAGTTCTAGGAATACAATCAATATCTCATTTTAAAGGTGTCATATTATTTTTTAAGGTCACTGGACGGATCTGTTTGTTCAGAACGAAGAACAAAGCGAGAGATTGACCAGTCCTTCATAGAAGTAAACATGTTACTTTTTAAAACAGAGCAGGAAAATAGATTACAATTCTTCTACGTGGGAGACTTCCGCAAATACGCTAAGATGAGAGAGGACAAAAACATACATATATTCTAGTTCCGCAGATCAAGAAATGAACATCGAAAAAAAAGATGACAAATCCCCCCCCCCCCACGCGTTACCTCATGCACACACACCTCCAATAGGTAAAAAACCCAACACTCATCGGAGCTGAATCCCAATCACCTCGTTGAAGCCGCACAGCACCACACCGGCATGAAACTAACGATCAGTATCACGCCAATCACGTAGACAAGACCAGACAGACTTGCAAGTCAAGCCCTCGCTTGGCAATTTCTTTGGCGGGGAGTCCGGCCCCCCAGGATCACGACAACAGAATAACAGAGTGAAAAATTCATATGATCAAAGGCAGGAACCCACGACCGTCGGCTTTAACAGGACCACTATAAAAAGAGACTTGTTCAGAATAAGATCAAACCAAAAGACACAGGTTACCGGAAAAGAGGTGAATAGTAACGTCTTTTTGGACCTATTACATTTTGCCCGATAGGAGTACGTGAAACTGGGAGATAGGTATTCGCTTGTGGAATTTAACTATACAGGTACCGAACTTGTGGATGTAGATCCGGTTCAGAAGAATGGACAGTTTCATCACGGAGGAATGGGGGATTTATAAAGACTGTTGCAACATGAGTCATTGAATAAGACATTCAAAGAAGTCAACCGATTGGTTTCTTGGTTAATTCTATTTGATGGATCCAATTAGAGGACATGAGGTCGTGTTAAAATTGAATTATATTGTACAACAAACATAATACACTGTACAACCAAACGTAATGCTGATCATATATACACAGGGATATATAACAGCCGGAGTAAATCACTGAAAGAAGTTAACCCTGTTAGAATAAGTGACGGGGCATTTTCGATCGTCTGAGACCCCCAGTTGAAGAAAAATTGAATATATTCTGAAGAAAAAGAAAAGGAAAAAAAAGACCCATGGGGTCATTTTTTCTGCGTGTTGTACATGAAGAAAAATTGATCCAGTAGAAAATTACCCCTGTCTTAAAAAATAGTAAAGTGATTATTTAAAACGGTGATGAACGAGATGGAAAATAATGGGTATATGAAATTAAGCATTTTTCATAATGTGTACTTTTGCAACGGTTGGAGTACATGTACGCTGCAAACTGTGGATTAATCTTGTTATGTAATAAAGAGTTTCTTTAATTGTAAAATTCGAACCAAGCGAGTAATGTGCCTATGCATTGGGTAAAAGGTTTGGCTGTGTTTGAAAAAATTAAATCTAATGTATGGTTGCTTGTAAAAGTATAGGGGTTTTTTAACTTTGTTTATAAGGGTTAAAAATTCTGGTCAAGCATTTATTCCCAGAAATCTTTATCGCATTTATTTAGCAGTCACGAAAGGTGCCATCTTTTAAAGATAGAACATGTCACCCAATGTTGTGGATTTGCTCTAATATAACCACTAGAAAGGTACATATAACACCAGTCTTTTGTTTGATTTAAGCATTGGTAGTTTTATTGGAAGTTGAGAGAAGCAAGCAAACATGACGCGTTTATAAAACTAAGTCCACCCTGGTTAAAAGCATTGCAAAATCGATTAGAACAGGCATGAAAAGTATACTCGCGTCGTTGTTAACTAATTCCTGACATTAAATTGAAATAACCAAGGATTGCCATGTAGACTAGTATTCATAAGTAAGTTTCATGCGACATGGACGAAGAGGCCCCGCATAAAGGTATTGTTATATGATAATTGACATGTATCTCCTTATCATTGTTAGCAGGACTGAGTCCAGTAGGGTCATGTCCATTTACTGTCGTTTTGCATAAAATTGTAATATGTGAAAATCAGAAACAAATGAAATATACTGCAGCTTAACACTAGTATAGAGTACTTAGGTTTGCATTTTAAATAATTCACAAGGCATTTTGTTTTTTAAAAAGCGGCGTATGTGACACTTTCTTATCTAATTCAAGATTGAGAATGGACATATTTCAATCCTAATTTTTTGATTCAATACTACATATTATAATGAAGAAAGACCCACGTCAATTTCTCCAAAATGGAATTTCGATCTTACTGTCCTAAAAGGGAATTTATGTAGGCTTTTTCCAGTTTAGTTTCATACAAAATTCTCAATCATTGATGTCGCAAAAAGAAATATGGATATGTAAACAATATCTAAACTTACAGTGGTCAGTACAATTGACAAACGTTGTGGGCCTGGATCTTGATGGAGGTTCTCTCCCCCAAACGTCCATCCATATAGTGTAAAGGCTATAGGTAGTTAAAAGAGGTGATATATCAGGTGATCACCTATCGGGGGTTGTCTCTATGGTCCATTCATTAGAGAATGATTACTATAATCTCCTTTAATTTAGTGACTAGGTTCAAACGCAATCATTTCTCTTGAATTAATTAAAAAATCTAAAACCAATTGTTAGATAAAGCTTGATAGAACAATACAGTTTTCCATCTCGCTCGCTGAAAAAAACTTCCTTGTGAGAATTCATTAACATCCTATTTATATGCGTCTTCGCCAGAAACCGAGGGGTGAGCGCGATAGTCCAACTTTCAGAAGTGTAACCCAGGCGCTCTTTCAGGCACTCTGAAAAACTGTTTTTTTAGAAAGTCGTTTAAGTTAGGTAGTGGCTGTTCCTTCAACAAAGTGCTCACTATCATTGTACACAACCGTTACTTTGGCGGAGTCGCTAAAAACAAAAAAAAAAAAACCGGGAGGGGAAGATCACTTTTTTTATAATTTAAATTTGCTGCGTACATATTCTATAATGCAATGTTCGTTTGTCACTGAGCGCTGAGCGACATGTTCTATTTGCAAGTTGTGCCAAATGTTTGACCCACTAGAAGGTTAATCCAGGCAACACGCTGATGTAGATGTCCCTTGGTTTATCGGTTGTGTACCGTGGTGATATACACATATTATATATATATATCTTTGTTTAAGGATCAATTTGAATTTCCATTACTTTACTGATTCCCGAAATTGTCATAAAATCCTTACAAAGATACATTCCTGGTTCCAGTAAGTGCTCTACAAGCATTTTATCCTTACTATAATTAACTACTAACAGCTGTATAAAGAGTCACTTCAGAGAACACGCTGTTCCCACTACATATTCAGAAATGGTTGCAAATCAGACGTGGATTCTCAAATATTCCTAAAAGAGCTTTTAGAAACTCCAAGTCACGAGATTTTTCTGAATTTACTGCATCAAACGCATGATTTCTCCACAATTTATATAAAATTCCTCACGATAAATTAAAATCTAGGCTTTTGTAGATAATAGATAAATGCATTTGTTTAATAAAAACGGCACCCGAAATACAAGTTTCTAGATACATATTTTGTTAGAGACCACTCTGATTATACCACACAAGTACTCTGAAGTAGATATCAAGAGCATGCTTGGGTTTCTTATAGGATCAAATGGATCTTATGTACGTAGTCTTTGGAAGACCGTGTGTCTTCCGAACAATCTGTTTGGTATTTTCTGATGGGGCACTAATTGTGTCCCTGTTTTGGCAAGCTTTATTTTTATATTCATTATGTAAGGCAGAATTTGTGTTCAACAACTGTTAACCGGGTAAAAAAAAAGATACCAAAAAAAAAACGAAAAAAGCCAAAGACATACAAGAAAATCAAAACTGGTCGTGTCCTTCAAGTTACATATAGAATGTGATGGCTTTTTCAATTCAACAATCATGTAATTTTCGATAATTATGTGCCCATGTTGACATATAGTCCGACGAAACTCGGGAGAATAATAGGACACCACAGAAGTCATGCATATGTTGACAAATCTTTGATATGATGACTTCATAATGGCAGACTGACAACTAAATCTATATGATAAAACGTTGATGCCTTTGCAATCGTCAACTCTTCCCTTCGTCTATGGTATAAATATACCACTATCAACTGCTGTATGGTTGTGATATCTCTCTGTTTGATCTCGATACGCAAGGAGGCATGCCATGCGTTATGAGACTTTTTAAAGCAGATGCCAAACTACATTTACAAAGAAAATTGATGTTCGCAGGGTTATAACGAACGTTCTTAAACTCATTTCGCAGTCCTACGGATAACTCAATTATTAGATGAGACGAAACAACAGGGAGAGGGAAAAAATTCTGTATGAGAAACTGAGTATGCGAAAATTGAGTTTGTAGAAACCGATGTTTTTTTGTATATGTCCTGCCACAGCATCATCTTTTTGTCATACTTAGTTTGGCATCGCTTTAAAAACCGTTCTCATACGCATTGGCAATGCTCTTTGCGTATCGATATCAACAGAGAATATACACACCATTAAGCAGTTGATAGTGGGTTATATTACTACAATAGAAAGGGAAAGTTGACATGCAAAGCAAGGCAATTCACGTTTATACTAAAGTAATGTTGTCAGTCTGCCATTAGAGTCAATAATAAGTGTGCAAAATTATGTCAGATTCTCGTGTGTCCTTTATTTCGAGTTCGTCGGAATATATCAAATGGACCATAATTATTGAAAATTATGATTGGTTAATTGAAAAAAGACAATATCTATATGTAAGGTTGAAGACACGGCAATTTGGTTTTTTTTGTTTTTTGTTTTTTTTTTATCCCCGTAACCAGTTTCTATGAAAAATCTCGCTTCAGTATGAATATAAAATAAGTTGCCAATACAGGGACACAATTATGCCCATAAAATACAACAATTGTTGGAAGACAGGTCTCCAAGAATGACATAAATATTTCTATAAGAATACCCAAAGCAATGCTCTTATATATCTACTTCTATGTTAGACTTGTGTGGACCTACAGATGTGGTCTCTTAACAAAATATGTATCTAAGAAACTGTATTTCGGGTTGCGTTTTTATATAAAAAAGCAATTATCAATTATCTGAAAAGCTAGATTTTAATTTATCGTGAGAATGTATATATAAATTGGAGGAAAATCATACAAACACGTTTTGATGCCAGTAAATTTTCGAGAAAAATCTCGTGACTTGGAGTTTTCTAAAAACTCTTTAGAATATTTGAGAATCCACGTCTGATTGACACCATTTCTGGAATATGTAGTGGAACAGTGTCTCTGAAGTGACTCTTTAACAGCTGTTAGTAGTTTAGTTAGTAGTAAGGATAGATGCTTGGTAGAGCACTTACTGGAACCAGGAATGTAGCTTTGTAAGGATTTTTATGCAATTTCGGAATCCAGTAAAGGTATGGTAATTCAAATTGATCCTTTTACAAAAGATGTATATTATATATGTGTATATCACACGGTACACAACGATAACCAAGGAACATCTACATCAGCGGTTTGCCTGGATTAACCTTCTAGTGGGGTCAAACACTTTGGCACAACTTGCAAAATAGAACATTGTCGCCGTGTCAGTGACAACAACATTGCATTATAGAATATTTACGCAGCAAATTTTAAATTAAAAGTGACTCTCCCGTTTTTTGGTTGTTTTTTTTTTAGCGACTCCGCCAAAGTAACGGTTGTGTACAATGATAGTGAGCACTTTGTGAAGGAACAGCCACTACCTAACTTAAACGTTTCTAAAAAGTTTTTCCGAGTGCCTGAAAGAGCGCCTGGGTACACTTTGAAAGTTGGACTATCGCGCTCATGTTTCTGGTCTTTAAAAAAGCAAGACGATATAAATAGGATGTAATGAATTCTCAAAGGAAGTTTTTTTCAGCGAGCGAGATAGAAACTGTATTGTTCTATCAAGCTTTATCTAACAATTGGTTTTAGATTTTTAATTAATTCAAGAGAAATGATTGGTTTGAACTAGTCACTAAATTAAAGGAGATTACTAGTAATCATTCTTAATGAATGGAACCATAGGAAACCCCCGATAGGTAGATCACCTGATATATCACCCTCTTTTAACTACCTATAGCCCTTTACATATAGGATGGGACGTTTGGGGGAGAGACCTCCCGTCAAGATCCAGGCAAACGTTTGTCATTGTACTGACACTGTAAGTTTAGATTTGTTTACATATCCATATTTCCTTTTTGCGACATCAATGATTTGAGATTTTGTATGAAACTAAACTGGAAAACCTTAATAAAATTCCTTTTAAGGACAGTAAGATCGAAATTTCCATTTTGGAGAAATTGACGTGGGTCTTTCTTCATTATTGATTCAAAAATTAGGATTGAAATATGTTTCCATTCAATCTTTGAATTAGATAAGAAAGTGTCAATACGCCGCCTTTTTTAAAAACAAAATGCTGTGAATTATTTAAAATGCAAACCTTAAGTACTCTATACTAGTGTTAAGCTGCAGTATATTTCATTTGTTTCTGATTTTCATACATTACAATTTATGCAACGATAGTAAATGGAACATGACCCTACCTTGACTCAGTCCTGCTAACAATGATAAGGAGATACATGTCAATTATCATATAACAATACTTTATCGCGGGCCTCTTTCGTCCATGTCGCATGAAACTTTTCTTATGATTACTATTTCTACATGGTAGTCTTGGTTTATTCCAATTTATGTCCGAATTAGTTAGAACAGAGGATGCTTACTCCTCCATGGCACCNACTTATGATTACTATTTCTACATGGCAATCTTGGTTTATTTCAATTTATGTCAGAATTAGTTAGAAACGACGCAGTATTTTCATGCCTGTCTAATCATTTTGCAATGCTTTAACAGGACGTTATGTTTATAAACGCGTCATGTTGCTTGTTCTCTACTTCCAATAAACTACCAAGGCTTAAACAAACAAAAGACTGGTGTTATATGTACTTTCTAGTGGTTATATTAGAGCAATCCACAACCTTGGGTGACATGTTCTATCTTTAAAAGATGGCACCTTTGTGAACTGCTAAATAAATGCGATAAAGATTTCTGGGAATAAATGCTTGACCAGAATTTTACCCTTATAAACAAAGTTAAAAAAACCCTATACTTTTACAAGCAAACATACATACATTTAATTTTTTCAAACAAGCACACTTTTACATGCATAGGCAATTACATCGCTTGGGTTCGAATTTACAATTAAAGAACTCTTTATATAAAAGTTATCACAGTTGCATTGTATCAACCGTTCCAAAGTACACATATGAAAAATGCTATTTCATTACCATTATCTTTCCATCTCGTATCATCACTTTTAAATATCATTTTACTTTCTTAAGACAGGGGTAATTTTTCTACGTGGATCATTTTTCTTCATGTATAACACGCAGAAAAATGACCCCTGGGTCTTTTTTCTTCAGAATAATTCAATTTTTCTTCAACTGGGGGGTCTTCGACGTCGAAAAATGACCCCGGTCATTATTCTACAGGGTTATTACTTTCAGGTTTACTCCGGCTGTATATATAATGAATGCATTTCGTTTGGTTGTACAGTGTATTATGTTTGGTTGTACAGTGTAATTCTTTTTAACACGGACTGCCGTCCTCTAATTGGGATCCATCCAAATGATTAACCAAGAACCAATCGGTTGACTTTTTTTGAATGTCTGTATTCAATGGCTTGTTGTTAACAGTCTTTAAAATTCCCATCCCCGTATGAAACTGTCCATTCTCTGAAGATCTACATTCCACAGTTCGGTCCTGTAAGTTAAATTCCACAAGCCGAATACCATCTCCCAGTTCACGTACTCCTATTGGGCAAATGTAATAGTCAGACGTATTTATCACTTCTTTTCCCGGTAACTGTGTCTTTTGGGTGATCTTATTTGGACAAGTCTTTTTTATAGTGGTCTGTTTAAGGTCAGGTCGGTTTGGATTCCTTTTTGCTTTGCACATTCCGCTTCTGAACTTTTCCTTCACTACTTGATCTAACTTTTCAATCAAGGCCGCTCTTTTCGATGCTTCATTTTCTGAATTCTTGACCGGAACTAGAATATACGTATGTTTTGTCCTTGTTACATCAACTTTAGCGTATTGCAGAAGTCTCCCACGTAGAAGATTGTAATCTATTTTCCTTCTCTCTTTCACAAAAGTAACATGTTTCTCTATGAAGGACTGGTCAATCTCTCGCTTTGCTCTTCGTTCTGAAACTAACAGATATCGTCCAGTGACAAAAAATATGACACTTAAAAATAGGACAACATTTAATACACTATCTATTTTTACGCCTTTGGCGCAGACGTACGATTGCGCTAAAAAGTTTTCATTGTATCTTGCGGGGGGGGGTGGGGGGGGGGGGGGTGGTATATTTTGTAGCTTTGGCCAGACGTACGATTGCGCTAAAATAAGTTTTTCCTTGTCATCATTGACAACGGTCGGTGGTTATGGTGATTTTGCTTAAATGGTTTTCAGTGCTGAGTGCGTTAAAATATGTTTGTATAACATATACATGTAGTATTACTGGAAGATATCGAACAGTGATCAATCTCGTAAGTCCAAAATAGAATACAAAAACAAGAGGTGCTAAATCATAAAGGACAGCTGATGAAAACGTATGCATTGTATATAATGGCGAATTTCCCTGTCATCAAAATCAAATCAAACTTTGATAAGCCTGTTTAGATACAGTAAAATTGATATATACACGTATTCCGACAATGTTGTACCACAAAAACAGCATTATGTCTCACCTGTTTTTAAATACAAAGAATGCGACACCGCTACACAGCACAGCAGAGCAAACGGAAAGCTATTCTTCATTTTGTCGTTAAAAAGACAATAATCATATTCAGGCTTTAACAAAATGGAATACTTGCAATGAATGCGCTACATGCACTCGACCTTTGATATTTTCTTTCGAGAGCAATGTCCTTCCGCACGCTCACAGAACATAATTACCCCTCTTGAAATAGATTTCGCTGCATTAGTTGAAATCATGAACAAGGAAGGGATTATATACTCTCTCTCTTTCTCTCTCTTTATTCACAGTTGTATTTTCCGAACTAGATGTGATCTGCAATACGAATGTCCCGCCTACAATTAAAAGGGCATGGGCACGTTTTGAGCTAAATTTTATATTTGCATTTTTAATGTTTAGAATGCTTAACCAAATTATTTCTAATGGTCAGCCAAAAAAAATGTTTTTAATTTTTTTTGTTCACATATATCAGATATACAGATGTTCTCAATCAGAAAAAAACCCAAAGGTATCTGAAGATATGGGAGATTTTTAGTATAAGAAAGACAGAGTGAGAGAGAGTTTTAAAAGAAAACAATTGGTTCCACCTGTTCCACTGGGTATCAACTTTTTCTTTTTCACCATTTTGTAAGAGATGAATTTTTGTGTTTCATAAAAGAATTTCATTTGTGATACTGCTGCACGCAAATCCAAGGACTTCTCAGTACATCTTGCTGTATA
>CAJDSM010137693.1:342-12739 GCA_903981925.1 Ostrea lurida | reverse complement strand
GTAATTTCGGTGGGTCCAGACACCGTGTGACAGTATAAGCGCTCCCATGTCATGTAACTTTGTATCGATGAAGGTCTACCTCTATACTATGAAAATCTAGTATAGAGGGGTAGGACTTAGCCATGACTTCATCTTAAAAATTACAGGGGATGCGCCTATGGTGACAGTGTACGAGTTGTGGTCTAAATATCAAACGGCCTATAGGTAGTTATGAATTATTAATCGAGACTTCTAACAACTGTTCAAACAGAATTCGGGTGCGTAGCTTTCATTCCCGGGAATGTATTCAACGAATAAGTTTCTACGTTTTACGAATTGTCGACTTGTGGATCAAATAATCGCTGGGGTGACATGGGGTTACGATATATTTACACAATAATGTAGAGAGGGCTCTTTTAATGGTTTTCGCCAGCCTAAGTGTGCTATTTATTATAAATCAATAAATGTGAATCGGTAAATATCCGAAGTATGCAGCACTTAGACGACTTAAACAAAAATTGAATAAATACATGCATTTAAAAAATCAAACTGTAAGTATAACTTTATGGACACGACAATGAAGAAAAAAATAAAATAAAGTAATAAAAAAAAATTTAAAATTAAATAATCAAATAAAAGATTACTAGTTGCTAAGTGGTGGGAAATCCAGTAAGCGCTAGCGCTAGTGATATAGTAAATAAAACAACAGCGTAACGGCTAAGATGTAAATATATTGTACGCGGGCTAGTGAAGAATATTGTTCTTCATATGGTAACATTTACGAGAGGTGATCCGTCGAATTTTTGGACAATGCGATTGGTCTTATTATACGTTCTCAGTAGCTAGGCTAGTGAATTATTTTTCTGAGGAGAGGAATGGGTGGGGGGGGTGCGATAGTGCGGCCAGGCTAGTGATAAGGGCCTTGTCCAGAATAGCGTAGGGTTAGGCTGTGTCTATTTTTCTGAACAGTAATACGGGGGGGGGGGGGCTGCAGATACGCCAGGCTAGTGATTAGGCTTGTGCGAACTATACAGTAGCTAGGTGCTAGTGATATTTCATTAAGTTCTTGCGTACGCTAGCTCGTGATGTATTTTTGAGGAGAATTATGGAGGACCTTTAAGTAGCTATTATGTGATACGAGTGTCAGTATACAGCTGGCGCTAGGTCTAGTGTCGTATTTTTCCGACGGACGGAATGCAGTTAGGGTGTAGTACGGGCTAGGCTACGTGAGGAGGTTCGGAGGTACTAAGTAATGCGGCCTAGGCTTGGTTGTATTTTTCTTGACGAGGAGGAATGAGGATGAATTCAGAACACTAGGGAGTGAGTCCTTATAAGTGCTAATAGTTACGCAGGCTATGATGTATTTTTTTAGGAACGGAATAACAGGAGGACTAAGTAGGATAGGCTAGTGGTTTTTTTTTTTTAGGACAGGATCGCAGGAGGGATCAAGTACAGCTAGGGCCTAGTGATAAGGCCTTGTTGAGTATATTAGTACGCTGGCTAGTGAGAATTCCCCCCCCCCCCCTAATATTGTCCTGACCCCTCTACTCTTATTATGCTTAGGAAGTAGTCTCGCGATTTTTATCAGTATCGGTAATGGGGATGATTCGATATTGATATAATTTAACAGATTGATGAATATGGCACCCCATTGATATATTTGACTTGTCAAAAAAGCGATCCATACCAGCGGCACGTCTGTGTATACCAAGATATAGGAAGACCGTATGCGAAGTGGGTGAAATATAAAAATTGATTAGCATATTGAGAGTCTCAATGAGTGATTTTGTTATCTCAGTGGGATATCGAAATCACTCATTGCCATTTGGTCTTAATTAATCATGGATCTTATACAAACTATTTCCCCCTAAATTAACTTCATTTTCTTTTAAAATCGGGGGTGGGATGGGTGTAATTAGGGTGGGTGGTGGGGGAGGATGCAGCTAGCTTGTATTAATGTGACTGATAATACTTCCTCATATATTTGCGCGCATTTCTTTTTTCATGTAAACACGCAACATGTGACATGGTCACCTTAGAATTAGCTTCTTTCAAGAACAGTGCAAAAAAAAAAAAAAAAAAGGACGTACCGAGTCAATTTGTCGAGGGTCCAGCCTGATAACTGATGATTTGCTTTATCTGTAATGACAATAAAAGTGGTCGTGCCTGCCAAATCAATTGTTTTCCTCTGCAAACTGCTGTTGTAAGAGTCAATAATTAATTATCTAATACGCGTCATTATTTTTGACCTGTCTGTCTGCGCTTTTGAACTTCCAAAGTCACTGAGGAACGGACTGAATAACTCATGTCGTGTCATTCCAAGAACGAACTTCTGAAATCAGGCAGAGTATGCCTCCCTATTTCCTTGTTACAGAAATCTAAGTATAACAGGCCTTGGGGCACATCAATGTCGGAGACTGACAATCCGCCGCGAGACGATTGATTCGACATATCGGAAAACGGAGACGAGATCACAGGGCAAGAATGGGAAGTAAACAAAAATTGCTCAGAATCCACAATGAGGAAAATAGCTAGAGAGGATGGATAATCTTCTGAGAGATGTAAGAGACTGAGGAGTATTTGGTAAACACTTCCTAGACAACCGACACTGCTAGGTAATCTTGGAATCTACGGGACCTGTCAAAATCGTTATCTCACGAAAAAAGAAAAGATATTGGGTTTATGAAAGCTAACATTTACAAATTAGAGTAAATAATATGTAAGTTTCTAGAACAGCACTGTACTGAGTTAAATTTGTAAATAACATGTCATATATTATGTCAACGAATCCATAAAATCCTTCTAAATTACATGCACGTATACTTCCGGAATTTTTTTTTCCGATGGTTATTCTACAAATTTTATCCATTCGATGATTAGTTAATTGTTTGAGTTTCTTAATCATTTCATCATTACTGAATACATTTTGATGATTTTTGTTGTTCCATCAAAGACGGCCTTTGCGTGAATAACGTTATTTACAACAAGGGTACCCTACGCCATTTCTTTATCCTAATCAAAGCCTGTGTATGCTGAAGGACGTTATATGGGACGTTGCCGCGCTTCCTAACCCTTAACCCTCCTGTTTCAGTTCCTTCACATACTGTTCGACTATTCGGGGAACAACATATGGACTGCAATCGGTGGCCATCAAGAACTCTTAAGTTATTTTGTTTTAAAACCAGAAGATTATTCAAACAAACCCTAAGCAACACTTGGACCTTGCGTTGTCTCTTCTGCCAACGTGAAGTGAAGTGGGTGGGTAAAGAACAGACGTGTGATCTCAAGACCGATAATGTTTGCTGATCGTAAATTGCGCGATGGATAACCGAAAGATGGGCTGTTTTCACGCTTTGAGATATCCTTGCCCATGTTTAGATCATCCCCAAATCTGGTCATTTTGCCGATATCGATGGCAACGTCTAGAAATTTTATCGCTCACTAACGTACAGATAGTACACAATGACGTTCATGACTGACCTGTACAGCGAGAAGCGAGACTGTCTCATGGGCCAAACGAAACCAAAATAGATAAAAAATCTTATTTATTTTCTAAGTTAGGATAAACATCGATACGACAAATATAGTTATCTCAATTATATGTGAATTGATTAGTTCTAACAAATTGTCATCTGTCCAAATTTAATATTGCGATATGTCTTGAGTTATCTGTTTTTCCAGATCAATGAACGGAGAAAGTTCGGATAACCATAATTAACATTTCTCCAATCGTTTCACCTTGCCTTCGACCACCTCACTGTGTTTAGAACATCGTAGTCGTGTGCCCGGTCTACACCTCTCCGATAAGTAACGTTCTAACTCTAGTCCTAACTAAGCCTGAGGCAAAAGGGCTATTTACAGGCGATATAATTTGGTAAGGGCTGATTTTTCTCTGATTTCCTCAGTTGTTTTCGATCGTTCACTACGGTATGTTTTGTCAGACCGTGTTCTTCAGTTAATTTCTTCCCCTCCATTTTATGAAGTTCCCCTTAGTGAAAAGTGAAGATAACGAACAGAACTGGATTGCAACTCCTCGTAATGTCCTAAAAGCGGAATTCAAAATAAGAGCTGGGCATACACGGCCTCTTGTATCGCACGAGAGTGGGATCAGTGCCCCAGGACGAGTAAGCAGCTTCGCTGTTAACTGCGATCACACACGCCGTGAGGCCCCATAGTCTTTGAAAATCAGGGTAAACGGAGATATCTGCGTAAATACCATAGTAAAAATAGTTGAATAAAGACGGCTTAGACAATTGCTAGTGAAACAAATCAGACTTAAGAGCATCTATTCCCTCAATGTCAGATTTATAACAGGCAAACACTAAATGGCTTAAGAACGACCATAACATTTGCGCATGCTGCTATTTAACGTGTCTGTTGAAACTTCTGAGACAACAATACATATGTTTGTAAGTGGCCCTGCTCGATTCACAAAGTGCATATAATTGTTCAGAACACAGCTCTTGCGTGAATCGAAAAGGATTGAGAGACATAGCATATACACACCAATATCTTAGGATCCAATAATTCAATTGACATGATATAAAAATCAGACTAATTATAATCACTTTATAGCAAAGATTTTGAGGAAAACCAATCGTTAGCTTTGTTTGTGTCTGCATTTAGATTTCACTTTGATTGACCTTGGTTTTTTAATTGGTTGGAACGCTCTGACTCGCCAGCTGCCTGGATTGGTTAAAGTCGTTCCGATTTTTTGTGTAAACTCTGAGGAAATTGAGTTAAGTCCTGCTTCGTGCCATGACTTCATACAAAAGCTAAGACTAACATAGTAGAAGTTATAGACATTTAGAAGTGACTAATCATGGGCCGGTCATTGTAAGGGAAGTGAAAGCAATTTTGACCAATTGTCATATCGATATATAACTAGATGCAGTTTAATGCTTTTATAATCCGAGCGAAAGCTAACATTAGGGAAGTTATGAAAGCATCGTATCAGACAGTATTTCACCAAAAGAACAATGTTGACTCCCCTCAATCAAGATGGTTATAAAACGACCAATAAGAGAGCGTGAAAATTTGAAGAGATTAGTGGTGACCAGAACATAACTGAGTGAACAGCCAGAAGCCCGAGCAGTGGAAAATTCCGCAACGACTCTGTAGAGGGATTCTCACGATATGAATTGTTACAGATCGGTGATGAAATGCAGTTCTTTGCGCTAATAATTCCGGTTCAGAGGAAATATTTCCCCTTTTAGATAAATTGGTCATGGTATTATAATTCTAGAGTGAACGAATAAAAAAATAACAATTGGTATATCAGTGCTATAATGTAATGCGTGTTACATTAAAGCGATACAAGTATAATTCAGCTATTTGACTAAAGCGGTCACAGAATAAACTGCTGTACTAATGATACTATCATATGCATACAATGGTCTTTGCTTATCAAATTAACAACTCATTTTAAAGCTAGTATTATTTTCTCCTCGTATATATTCTGCAACAACTAATCGTGCTCCGTAAGTGGATGCACGGAAAGGAATTCGTGCATTAGCTTGTACATGTTTATGAAGCGTGTGTCAATAAGGGTTCAAATAGTGGTAGCCAGTGTTAGCAATTAAAACTAGAGAGGAAAGTTATAACTTACACCATCGGAACGATTAAACCTTACGATACATACAATCTCTCTCTAGAAAAGACGGATACATTCGACATTTACTATAAACCAAACAAAACCAAACAGCATAGATCGAATAGCATACTTTACAAATATCTCATTAAGAAAACTACCCCCCAAAATCGGCCCACATCAGAATGAACCCTTTTAATTTCCATAAAAAATATCAGCAAAATACATCTATACAAAATTAATATCATTACAAATAACACAAAACATACAACACTATTAAATTTTATATAACGACACTAAATTTTACTTTAAGTGATAACCTATATTAAATAACTATATTTCATTTATTAATTACCATTTGTTTTGAAAATACAATCTACCAAATTATTTAAATAATAATATTATATTTATATTATCACATATAGCCCCTATAATTTACAAAAAAATTAACCCTAATCTTTTACATAAAATTCTGATTTATTTCAGAAATATATAAAACACAACAATCATTACAATACACTTAACTACAATCAACTTCCATACAAACCTAAAATTTCTCTTAAATAGAATAAAAAATTCTTTTTTTTTTTTTTTATTTTTTTTTTTTCCTCTTTTTTATTCACCAATATAAATATTGACTAAAAATTATTTTAATTATATAATTAACAATCATACACATTTCATATTAAACACTTTTTAAAAATTCTATCTCTAAAAACATACCACAGATTATTTCAACCTAATTTTTAAACTTCCAAACATACCTAATGAATCATTCAAATCACCTTTCAACCATTTCCTACAACAACAAAAATTCTCTACTATAACCTTTTTTATTTAATATTTAACAATCCCTTTTTCACTTATATACCTTCCGACTCGACTTTTTAAAATTAACATCATTTATAATCAATTACATTACCTCAAGAAAAAAAATTTTTATATCTTCTTAAATATTCTATCACAATCTACTACATTCCTTATACATTCACTTCAAAAAACCTTTAAACATTATAATTTTCATCCATGCAACTATACTTTACACATATTATATATATACGACTCACCCACATATAATCTCATCTACACCATTTAATATAAACACTTACAAATCCTCATTTTAATCCATAAACATATTTTCAAATAAAACACAATTTTTTTACTCTTCCCTACACACTTTAATTACCTACCCCCAATATTACCAACAAATAATCAACATAACCGTTTTTTTATCAAATATCATTCATATCATTTCATTTTTTTTCCTTATTTATAATTTAGTAACTTATTTCAGTCCCATTACTATACTATACACTTTTATCTATCCTCAATTCGATCCATTCTTTAATTTTTATAACCAATACTTCTTCGTCTTCAAAACAATAACATTCAGAACTATCTTCATTCACAATTTAAAAAACATGCATAATACTTCCAACTACAACCCTGTTAACTCCAAAACATTACTAAACCTTCTCTAAACTTTTCTAACAATCTACTCTACCTAATAGAAATTACTAAAACCATCAAGCATACCAATCCATAATAATACTACGCCAAAAATACACAAATCAAACCAAAATTCAAACATCAACAACCACACAACACCATCAATAACACAATAAACCACTTTTTAAACAATCTACTTTACAACCTTAACTATGACTTTCAACATATTATTTCAAACAATACTTAAAAAATTAATTAACCCCTCTAAACAATCCTTTTCTCCCTTCCTATAATTCTAACAATTCACTAAACTAATCACACTTTATTTAAAAATATTTAAAATAATTAAAAAACACAAAAAACATTTCACAATTTAATTTATCAATTCAATATTTAAACTCAATATCTGATTTCCTATCTTAAACAACAGTATTAAATATATCTAAAAAAAAACCTACAAAACAATCACTGCTTATTAACACATAAAACTACCACTAATGTACATAATCATCTCATTTTTTATTTTTCTAAAATAAATCTCTAAATTCATTACATCACTTATCTTTCACATAAATCACTTTATCACATAACATTAATAATTTAAATTACTTCCAAATTTCTAGATTTCCAACATAAATACCTCTTTTCCAATACCAAATTTTTTTCTATATACAACTTAAACATTTCCTATTATCCATTCCCATTATCCTCTTTTCTTACTCTTCTCTTCACAACAATCATTACCACTTTTTATTCCCACAGTTACTCTTAAATCTACAAACTTTATCTAATTCTTTTTATTCCATTTACTTCAAAGTTCACATGAGACGTCACCAGTTTCTTAATACCTACTCATTTAATCACAAAAAAAAAACACTTACTACTCAACACGTTCTCCACCTATCAAACATCTACCTTTCTCATCAAGATCAATACTAAACAAATAATCTTTAAATTCCACAATATTTTACTACATTCACCAACATTTCACACACTAAACATTCACATAATAAACCTCATCCATACTTAATTTCTTCTTAAATATATAACAAAGTAAACAAATTTTCCTATATTTTTTCAACTAAATAAAATCATCAATATCCAAATACATAATTTCAATAGAAACTCAAATACACTTTACATTTAAATTTATTCATTATAACCAAATAAATATATTAATTTTTAAAAATAACACTAAAACGAAATTAAATACATTCAAAATCATTAATTATAAACTATAAAACATATACTCTTAAAATGAAAAACAATAATATTTCATCACTGACAATTCTCCCTAAATTAAAATCAATTAATACAACAATCATGTTTAATACATTTATTCATACATTTTAACATCATACCAAGTTAAAAAATTTTTTTTTCTTAAAAACTAATATCAATAAATAAATCCCTCAACGATATACTCAAAAATACCAAAAAATACTCTTCTCTAAATAATTTTCTAATAATTCATCAAACTACAAAATTTTTCAATTTCCCTGCATCTATGAAACACATTCAAATCCCCTGTGTACGTTACCACATATTCAATATATCTCCATCAATCCTGATCTCACATCAATGAATCATTCACACACATATCTATAATTACTCTTTTACTTCTAAATACTAGACCTTCAACTTTAATAAACATACAAAAAATATAATAATATCATATAATATAAATAAAATAAAATATATATATATATAGCTAGAGAACATAAAAATAATAATATTAATAACAAATAAATAAAAATATTATAATTATATATAGATAAAATAATATATAGTATCAATTAACTTCCACACTAAAATTACCCATACTCCATAATCAAATACTTATTTTCCTTAACATTACATAATAATCTAATTATCCACTAAAATTTACTATAACAACATCAAGTATAAAAACCATTACTTATTGTTAATATTTAAAATTAAAGTTCTTTATCATAAACACATCTATATAACATTACTCCCCTCCACATATAACAACCTACACCAAATATTCATTAATTTTATCCATTATAATCAACTTTCAATAAAATCTTCTTTCAATTTTTTTATCACCACAAAAAAATTAATATCTTAAATTAATCACATTATTTTCTCAAATTTTTTTTAAAAATATATCTTCATTCCTCACTTACCCTCAATAATTATACCTATTTCTAAACCACTCACAAATGCTACAATAACCTCCCAAATTTAATAAACATCTATTCAAATTAAAAACTATTTTTTTTAAAGATTTACTCAACATTTCTACATACTCAAAAATTACTATCTGTTCTTTACCTTAACAAGTACAAAATAACTACTATTATTACATCAAATCAATCTCCATAAATCTAATTTAACCCAACATATTTCTTAGTCTTAGTCTATATGCCTTTACTTAAAATATTTGAATTCCAAACAAATATCAACATAACCGTCTTATCAAACCAAAATACACTCATTTTCCAAAAATGCTTCAAAAACTCATTTTCATTTCCTAACCTAAACCTGAATAATAACGTATAAAATTATCACGATCAATCACCATACTTTAAAATTTTTTGCTGCTATAAACTTCACCTAAAACCAATATTCCATTTTTATTTTAAACTCTAACACACCTTCACAAACAATAATACCCCCACCAAATCTATTATCACAATCAACCCAACTTTTTCTTCCACACACTCTTAATATTAAAAATCCACAAACACACTTTTATTATTTTTGAACACAACATCAAAAATCATAATTTCCAATTTTTCATACTTTTATCTCTCTCACACAACAACTATTAAATAAAATAAATACACCTTTAAATTTCAATTAACTTACAGCTTCGTCACAATAAATCCATTTTTGTTTAATTCAAATCATAACATCAACTTTCTCTAAAAACATATCACAATTTTCATTCTAAGCAAATCTTTTTATACATCATTTTACTTTCAAATACATAAAAACTTAACCCATTATTTCCTTTATCAGCAAACACTCCATAATCACACCCTTTAAACTATTAAAATATCACTCCTTTATTCATCCATAATACTTCTTATCAATTCTGTAAAATAACCAAAATGCTTTCAAAATCACTAATTTACCCCCATGACTCATCTCTCTTTCCACACTATTCTATCACCTCCTTTTTTCTTAACCTTCCCATACACTTTTCCAATTACGTTTCACTACTTAATACTCACTCCACTATCTTAATATCGCATTAACACCTATCACACCTTCTTGCTACATCCAACTCTTCTTTAACTTTTCATCAGTCAATAACATAAATATAATTAAAATTCTTAAAATTTAAAATAAACTCTTACACAAAATCTTTTCCTTTGACCACCAATAACTTTTCTCAAAATTTTTAGTTTCAATTTTACACCAGTTCACTGTTTGCCTATAAATCTATCAATTATTCTAATAATAACTCATCCACAACATACCAATCTCAACAAACAAAACTTTTAAAAAAAAATAAATGTAACATTTAATACCCTAACTTTTTTTTTATAAAAAAAAATTGAACACAACATCATTTAAATTTATAAAATTAAACAACAAAATTACTCAAACTTTTTATACCAATATCATTCACTATATATAAACATGTTAAATAAATATTTCACAATATCAATGAACTATCATTAACCAAATCATTTCTAACAATCACATCTACCTGAATTTCATCAACTTTAAATAAACATTTTATCTTAATACATAATATAAACACCTACATTAATAAAATTAATTTATATATATTATCAGATAAACCTCTTTCATACCAATTACCTCAAATATATTATCTCTCTCCTCTCCTCCTCCCTCTCTCTCTCCTCTTCTCCTCCTCTCTCTCTCTCTCTCTCTCTCTCTCTCCTCCTCTTTCTCTCTCCTCTCCCCTCCCTCCTCTCCTCCTCCTCCTCTCTCTCTCCTCTCTTCTTAATTTAAACACCTATCCATCTATCTTTATAATTAATTTTACTTATACCAATCTTTTAAAAATCCAACAATTGCTTAAAGCACATCAACAGCATGTTACCCATACATATCAATCACACTAATCTATAACCCAAGATTCACAACTTCTTCATACTTACCATTTTAACCCCTTCAACAACCAATTTTTTAAATTTCATCCCTCTTCTAAACTATCTTACCAATAAAACCTTTAAAACTAATAACATACCCTACATTTCATATCATTCATATTATTTTAAATAAAAAAAAAATCAATTCTTTACTTTATATAAAACAATTCCGACAATCAAAATAAAACACAATTATACTTATAATCACAATGTTATCTTAAACATTATATAATAACTTTCAATCCTAAATTACTATCTTTCCATTTCAACTATAATTACATCCTTCGTAAAATACATTATCTTCAATGCAACTGATACATTTTCTATCTTTCATCTTTACAAATTACCACACTTATACACCATCTTTTTACAATTAAATAAATATAACTAACAATAAAATCATCATTTCATTACCCTTCCAATACTTACCTCTAATTACCTAAATTTCAAAAAAATAATTCAAAACCTTTTAACTCTTTACATCATTAACTGCTAAAACCACCAAAATAATTACTAAAGTTAATACCATTCTTATATACTCCATTATAAATATTAAAACATAACACTAATTCAAATTTTTACATTATATTCCATAATATTAATCTTTCCTACAAAAATCACAATTCTTAAAATAAAATACACTTTAATAGTAATCAATATTACCTTTTCCTCTATCTAACATTCGATACTCTCCTACCCAATCATCTTCATTATCAACTACTTACAGACAATAACCCTCAAATCAACCATCATAAAACAACCCTTACGATCTAAAAAAAACTTTCTCAATAAACACATTTCACTTTATAATCTAGCAACCAAAATAAAATCTTATACAAACATAGATAACATAACAACCAAACTTAGCATCCATAGATAAATTGTTTTAAGAATCAAGATAACCAAACTCTTTCAAAATGCAAAAATATATTATGTTTCAAACCCAAACTTTAAACTACACACACAAATACAAATCATTAAATATCTTATTAAATAAATCCATCCAACATAACATATATCCCAAAAATTTTCCTATTCTTTTATAAAAAAAAAAAAAATAAATTACCATTCCACCTGTACTCTCCATCATTATATCATACTACTATTCCTTTTTTCGTTCCTAATATCTTAATCCTTTCACCTCTTAAATCCTCAAAATTACATTAAAACTTCAAAACTTCTAACTATATCCAACAACCAAATCTCTTAAGATTTACCTTTCCCATTAACAAACATAAACAATATATTCCAAACCAACATCTCCTCTTAATAACCAATTTTTCTA
>CAJDSM010137653.1:80-13253 GCA_903981925.1 Ostrea lurida | reverse complement strand
ATAGTTTCGTAGTGTCATTTCAAATAACTGTTATTCTCAACACATATACTAAAAAACCGACGGGAATCCTGTTACACTCTATATCATTGAAATTTGGCTCTTAACATTGAGACAAAAATAGCGGCCGTAGCATAAAAGTAAAATTTCCAGATGAACCCCTTCCTCGGGAAGAAAATTTATCATGGTTCACCTTTTACACTCCCCCCTCTCCTTATCAATTCTAAAATTACCTAACTTTCTGATTAAAAGACAGTAGATAAAGGGGCTGCTCTATATTTATATAATAAGTGTGTTCAAACACGTTGATCTAGGATTCGAACTGAGGGGCCTATAGGAGGTTCAGTGCAAGACGCTTACTCTCTAATATTAATTGCGAACAACTACGTTGGTGATAATAAAAAGTCGAACAACTCAAAGTACTAGGTTTTGATACCGCTGTGAAGATATAACGGTCAGTATTAGCAATATATAAAAAAAGTGCTTGGGATAAAACACTGTATCCTTGTTGGTAAATTTTTTATTCTTAATCTTTATACGTCAGGTAGTTCCCTTCTAGTGGTAGTACAAAAGTACAGTTCTCTACCAAGTTCTTAATGCCCAAGATTCGGGGTCTTCTGAGTTTATGTTGATTTTTAATGTTCAATCTGAAATTAGTTGATTATTCATGCAGTAAAATAGCATATAGTACATAGCTACAAAATTAAGAATTCACAATTAGACCTTCTTTATTAAGAGTCTATCAATTTTATAAATCATCTGCAGATAGAGGACACTTGCCTTGTATTAAATTACTATTCCCTTAATAATTCATATAACTCTTGGTAATGGATATCCCCATAGCAATATCCAGAAAGTTATATATAAACTATTGCAATGCCGACTTTTTTAGTCTACAGTAAATGAATTCTGATTGCCGAGAGAAATAAAGTAATAGAGGTACTGAGAAAATGGGAAGTCTCCACTTTATATTGGCTAATGCAACTCAAGTGGGCTTGTGTTTGAAAGTAATCAGTGCCAATTTTAAGCATGTTTAATGATGATAAAATTTCGGAACTAATCTCACGTACCTTATTGAGCACAAACATCTGAATTTTATAATAGACTATCGCAGTCGCACCTTGGCCCCAGTTAGACTAATCCATATTGAATCTTAAATATCAGATGTTAGCGACATATATATAGCAGTACCCGAGTTCAATATTTCCTTAACAAATTCATAGAGAAAACCAGAAAAAGTAACATTGAAATAACATCTGTATCAAAAATGATTCTGAGAACAAAAGGAAGTTGTGATAAAGAACGTTTGTGTAACGCATGACCGTATTACGATCAAGTTATACTAAAAAAATTCTCCAAATATGAATCGAATTTAATCATAGCACTTTTACTTTCCTTGTTAGAGTTAACACTCATTCCTCCTATGACAAAGCCCTTCCGTCCTAATCGATCTAGATGAGTTCATAATCCTTCTATCATGGCATAAGCTGAACTGTTTGGAATATTGAAATGTTTGAATTGCCGATCGTATCCTGGAGATAGAGTTGCACTGGATAATTTAAACGCTTAAGAATGGAGGTGCGGTGCAATTGTCATACAAACTACCTCACAACGCGAAGGAATCTCACGTCACATAGCATAGCCGACCAGGACATTATACATCAACCAAAACCTCCTCACCCCAAAACCTCAAAAATATTACCCCGGACACACATGCCACCGGGGTTCCTCATGTCCTAGGTACTGTCAAAAAACACATGGTCCGCACATTGAGTATATGTGTCCCTGCACACATTTGGAATACATCGAAAAGACTTTGGACTGTTTCTCTGTTGCACTATTACACTGACTCATATTACTCCCTGTGATCAAATGTTATACCCATTCCCAACAACAGATATGGCTATGACGAGCAGTCTCGAGAGAGCACACATGTAAAACGGAAGTTGTAAAAAGCATTGATAAAACAGACTGTGCAATAAGAAGCCCGCACTAAATAGGAATAACCACTCTAAATAGAATGAGACCAATCAAAAAGCATGTTATTTAACTTGTAGAATATTTTTGAATGTCGGTAAAAAATTAGCATTAGATGAGTTATTAAGTGTTTACAAAGTAAATGGACATTATTTAACTTTAAAAGATCACCAACAAATCAATTTGTTTTGAAGAGATGAATAAGCAACTTTTCAACTTATTTGTAACATGAATTAACAAATGCATAATAAAATACAGTTAAGACATAGTTCAAACCTTCTTCCCTTCATGAACACTTGAAATAGATATCCTCCGAGAGCCCGCTTCTCAAAATTTATGTGTTTGTACTGATCTACGCGAGAAGTTCCTAGTAATCTCTGATAGACGTTACATAGCATTTACAGGGCAGATGTAGCTCACTTGACAGGACATGATTGAGGCGTTCAGTTAGGCCTAAAATGTACGGAGGTCGATGATCCTGCAAGACCGGAGAGGCCGTAGAGTTCAAACGAACTGGCCGTGCGGCCGATCACGTTACCCTTTTGGAACGATACTTATCAACAATGAATTTTACACAGCTCATCCCACCAATATGTCTATACACAGGGGTGCTAGGCTAAGAAAGTGGACAAGATCTGTACAGAAATGTAAGTGTCCTACGCGCCATTTAACGGCAGCCTTGCACAAGAAGAAGGCCTAAGGGTATGCGTCTCGGCATGCGGTTGGGTAAATGAACTTATACAGAAAGTGCTTGTGGGTAAAGTAAGTCGTAGATATGCAAACTATTTACTAGAAAAACATATATATATATTGGTTGCTCCCGCTGCGTTTCAGACGGAGTGCGGAACAAAAAGTAACAGTAGGGATACTCTTATGTCGTCTGAGGTCTCCGTCTGGCGTCGCGTCACATAAAGATTTTCTGTCACAGCTATATTAAACTCAAACAAAGCCACACCCAAGCCAGCCTCTCCGAATCTTGGACCAGACATCGAGAGGTCACATATGGAAAACAACTGACAGAGAAGTAAACTCGCAGTTTTCCAATCGCCGCTTGCTCAACTACCCTGTTGACGCACAACTTCGAGAATATTTTAAACATCAGACAAATTCTGTCTACATTAATACTCAGTAAAAACCAAGCAGCCCAGCTATCCATGAATAACTATTCGACAAAGAGCACAATCAGAACCGACTAATGTATCTGTAGAGCACGCAAGTTTCCAATCGCCGCAGTATCAACTACCTTGTGTGAGCCGGCAAACTGTTGAAATATTTCTTTTTTAACATAAGACCAATATCGCTGCGAAAGATTTTTTTGACAGATGAAACCAACACTAGCGTCCAACTTCCAATACCAATCTATATGCAACAGAGAGCACAAGGATTGACATAACACTGTATCATGTAATCCGCAGTTCCAATCGAACACTTTGAGATGTTCCTTATTTTAGCCAGACTATTGGATATTAAAATTAATATAACAATGAGCACAAATTCTCTGAGCGGTCACATATTGCATCTCAGTGAACCAGACCACCAGCCACTGCTTCTGATACTTTTGTACGAGAGCGTTAACGAGCTAGTTTCTCCGAATCTGCTACAGCAATTCAAACCCCTGTTTGACCCGCTACAACTAGATGACCTACTGAAATCCTGGGCCATTTCGGAACATGTTATAAAATTTGAACACAACCATCTTTTATAGGCTCAAAGGAAACCGCAACACAGACCAACTTCGCACACGATTTTAACGCCAACACAGTAGCACAAGTATGGATAACTGTCAATGTAAACCAGTTCCAATTCTCTTGGGCACACATAATTTCAAACTTCTGTGAAAAACGCAACTTAATTTTTTGACTGAGATAACACAAACAAAATCACATTTGCTTTAGCTTTTCAGATAGAACTTCAACCTAAAAACTCGGAGCAAAAATGGCATCTCACAAAAAAAATTCCTCAATCTTCTCATACTAATCGATAATGTAGGGAATAATCACAATATGTCAAACTACCGTGGTAAACCGTTGGCCAAACCGGAACTGAAACTTCCTGACAAATCCATTCATTATTATAAACTTTCATGCCATGGATGATAATCACTTTAATATGAATGATACAAGATTCTTTCAAAGAAATGAATACAAATAAAAGAAGCTCAGACAGAACAGTAACACAGTCCGCTCCCTGAGGAGCTCAACCCACTAAGGATAACATTGTGAGCCAGATGCGTTATACACCTCAAGAAACTATCAATTATATGAATGGGTAGTAAGCTCTTCTGAAAGCCGACAATAATTGGACAACTGATTTAAAGCCTAAGACAACTGTAGGGCACCATGACAATATTATTTGTGTCAAGTTAATTAGCGACCGCCGAAGGAGCCAAGTCAAAAGCCGAGAAACTATTGACAACCGCGCATTTTGAGTATAAAAATTAAGAAAGTCTAGAAATAAATCCAACAATGAGTAGAGAATGAACCATTTATAAAATATTCGTCAAAATATACTTAGCAGTCGGAATCAAGAACTCTCTTAAGACTGTCTAATCAACGTCAGTAATAAAAGGGCAATCACACAATGGAACAAAAGTGATAAAGATACTGAAATGTACAATTAACCTCAATTATATCTCTCCCACCAAATGTGATAGATCCCATATTCAGAACAGTTGGAATTTGTACCAAATAGTTTGAATTGTGATATATAAACACTAAACAAAAGACAAATTGGTCCTGAGTTCTTATAAGAGTTTTATTAGACTAAGAGTCACAGAATTGAATTTGAAATAATATTAACTTGTCGAAAACTTATGTAATTTTCTGGTATAATTTCTAACTTCGTACAATTGTCATCTATTTGTGTAATCAAGGGTCAATGCCAATATGCCAAAGCAAATAATTTCTACTCAAGAGAGCTGAGAGAACAAGGAGATCATAAAAGCCCATGTGCCACACTCTCAATACACGAAAACCGTTAAAAAATTCAGTCAACATAGAGGCTAAGCAGAAATAAACAAGAAGTTTATCCCTTATGATCCCGCGATCAATGATGGTTATATTTATAAACTTGTTTTAAAATCCAAATCGCGCTATAAAATATGAAACGGCGAAAAAAACCGAGCACTGTTATTGTATCAATGTTGACGCTCCTGGAAAATTGCTATTTTAGGCAAGCAACTAATATATAGAAGACATTTGGGGAACATATCTGCTGCTACATATCTAAGTCCACAACACAAGCTGTTAAAGACTGAAGGAGGCCACTATGTTTTCCAGAAATCGATAGAAGCAAAAAGTAAATAGACAAACACTAGCACGAGTCGAGGAATAATACTAATGACTATATCACCAACTCCGCAATCCTAATTTATAGTCAGAGTAGCATCCGTATCGATATATCTTGTAAAAATTTACGAGTGAGGATCACGAGCGAGTTATGTTGTGAAGAAAACATCTTTTGACTAGCTTATAAAACCTTACGCTAGTAGTTAGAGACACCAGCAACTAAAATGTGAACGACATGACAATAGATAAAATACTTTTATTTGACATTCTTTGAAATACATAACATTGTTATATGCCGATATAAAAGTATATGACTAGGAGGATATTGTTTAAAATATACACTAAAATACTGCAATGTATGTTTATAGCTCGAAGAAAGAAGAAGTCGCCTTTGTCTGGCGAATGATGAACATATCTTATGTTTGCTAACTAATCTATTTGTATGCTATAAGACAGTGAAAACAATAATTTGACAACCATCTAAATACATTCTCTCAGTTATGTGAAATTAATTGAAAGTGGTATGTCGGTTGAAGTGATTAGGGTTATTCCAATACAACAGCCGAATATTAGACAAGCAGAAACAGATACATAGCACAGAGCCCTATTTCTAGTTTGATTAGAAAGATAGATATGGGCTTCGTAACACATCATATAAACTAATGTTCGACACGCTAGTAAGCTATTTTTAAAACAAACACCACTGCAACACATAAATCCGCACTTAAGTCTATAGTTAGATAGGTACGATAGGTAATTGAATTGACATAGAGGATCAAATGTGTTCAATTAGGTAAAAAAGTGATAACATCTTTTAACTTTTGCAAACGATAGGCTACAGCAAAGCTAGCAAGTGATAAGTAAGACACAATAATACCCCATAAGAAGTCCCTGTCGCTGACAATGGAATATTTAGGCAGACCATGGAAAATACAGATGAGGAGAAATCATTGAAAAAGTAATGCTAAAATTTATTTAACATACCTTGGTGTGAACCACCCTACGTCACGACAAAGAGTAAGTTGTAGGTAGGGAATGCAGTTAAATGATAACAACAAGATTTGAGATTTCCATGTTCAACCGTATTGTTGCACCGTGAGTAACTGCTGACTGTCTGAGGTCGCACATGCAAGACCAACAAACGCTTATGTAAAAAATTCACGACTTTCTTAATCAAGTTTTGTTCCACACCATTTTTAACCTCTGTTACTCTGAAGGTACAAAATAAGTTTTACCTTCCAACATTTTTGAACTATATAGCAGACTGTCCGACCGGCCTGGATAGATCCCATAATCGAGCCGTAGTGACGGCGTATACAAGGATCACACAAACAACACCCTCACCGCTTCCCCCTCCTCAGACTATCCACACCAGCAACAAGATTGGCTCCGCCCCCCTAATTATGACCTCTTAGAGAATGTCGATCGTTTACGGCTTACCTGATGTTCTGGACAACACAAAAAAGGATAAGTAGGTGCGACTTATTCGAGCTTTTGGACAATAAGGAGGAAAAAGTGGCCTCTGATTACCCCAAAAAGGTTGTATATTAGGACCTCTATCATCAAACAACTCAATAAACCTCTCAGTAAAACGATTTTGGTGCATTTCCTAAATCTTTCCACTAAACTAGAGTTTTTTTTTTTTTTTTGGGCATTGGTCAGCAATTCCTAACCCGAATCTACAGTTAAATATTCACACCGTAACAATCTTAACACGAGCTTACGGGAGAGAGAAACTCATCAAATCTAGCTGACATACTATATACACCGTGTGACACAATCATGTACATTAACCCTCCGGACTATATAATCTCGCCGTCTTCGGAAATATAATGGAACTTGTGATACATGGAGTTGAATGCTATTTGGCCCCCAAAACGACCGCGGCGGACGTTCATAAAGAAAAAGGCTAATTAAGAAATTATTGCACAATATGTCGAGGAGCGGAGAGAAGAGATTCTTCAACCAAACTATTTTGCGAACCTGGAGCGTCCGCACAAAAAGTAAAAAAGCTGTACTCTACTACTGGAGTACGGTTATCGTAGCAACCGGCAACTCAGCCATTCTGCTACCACCAGTAAGAGCGTATAAAACTATATAGGTTACCTGAACAAGTTGCAGAAAAATTAAAGTCCGTGGGTCATTCTCTCAGAGGAGCAAGTATGGTTCTTACAGTGTACGGGAGAAAATACGTATGACTCTCAATTGAAATTAAGGATATGTTAGTTAAAACGCAAGAATTCACAAGGTTGGTCATGGGGTTTACAGTCACTAGGAAAACTTCATATGTGTACAGTGAATTCAACAATGTGTCTGGCAAGAAAGACGTTTTCTTTCCATGAGTGTCTGCGTATGTAAGAATACTTATGAGATTAAGACAAGTTGACAAATACTTTTTTATGTCTCAGACAGATCTCGGGAGACACGCATAATGAGAAATGTGACAATTAATCATTGCTAAATAAAGAAGTATAAAATTAGTTAGACAGATATGCTCAGAATCAACTCTAGAGTATACTTGATTTGAAATTATTTGTTTATTACTATTCTGAGAAAACTCTCCGTATAAGACGGAACCAACTTAAATTTTATATCTAATCTAGCAATTAAAAACCATTATAAGATCGGCAGTTTGCAAAAACAATAACAAAATACAATCATAAGAACCAAGCGGTCGAACATATCAACTGACTCATTCGGGTGACTTTGCGAAATTTTCTCACGACTATTCGCTATGGCCTTCAAAAATAGCATGCTGGAGGCAGAGTCCATCAGAAGGCGATTTTGCGCGCGTAATAGCGCCCCAGCCTTCTGCTTCTTTCATAAATACGGTCTTCAGATTACACGGGATCCATCCGTTTTTAAGGTCAATGGGTGATTTGCGCGGAGAAGATCTGCCTCAGTATCTCTGGGTTAATTGTCAATTGTACTTCTCGCAACACATATTCTCAGGACAATGCCAACTTAAGTTCTTGCAGTAGATTGTTTGTACGAAGGAGTTACGAAAAAAGAATTATGCAATGGCAGACAGCTACTATTCGACGACTATTAAGTATATTTTCAACAGACAGTCCCGCGACGTTTTAAGAATCTATCAAACAGGTGGAAGATTAAACAAATCATTATAATGAGAATTTTTAAATGGCTATCTCAGCTTCCATGTAAAATGAATACAGACTTGTGACATGACTCAACCCATGATCCACACATAATAATCCTCCTTTAACAGAATTAAGACATCAATGCTTTCCTACGGAGAGCAAAGATAGACTATTGATAGATTGAAATTCAAAGGGTGGGGAACAATGATCTCAATCAATCATGGTCCTTTAGGGCCTCTATTGAATCATATGCTTCGTCTCCAACAATTCTGATGAATATTATTTACATATACATGTTAATATCGAATTACATTTGTACTATTTTTATATCGTTTTGAACAAAAAAACAAAAATGAGAGGCATCAACTCAAACACACTACGCCAACTCAGTATTAATTTACAAAATGCCTGGTCACGACTTAGGTTATATGCACGACAGTCAATGCAATATGACAAGTGCGGTAATCCGCCGGATCTAAATGTCTCGATCGTTAGTACTCGATAGAAGCGTTTATGTAGGTTTTGATGTAGTATCCTCAATCCTTCCGATCATTTAATATAGAACATTAAGGACGTAACTCCTAAATATTAACAGGTATCTCAATTCAGCTACAGGGTGTTCACGCATATTCTTTTGATGCTAGTTGATGTTTGAAAGTGAATTTGCGTCCGGTCCAGAATTAAAAATCACGAAGAAATCTACTTTCAATGACAAGATCCTTTTTCTAGTTTTAAAACACAGGTAATATAATACTGAGCAGACCCCCCATAACTTAAGTAATATCAACGCCCAAGGGACAGTAAAGCACACGTTCACTTGTCGCTCATAACGAGAGTGCATACAGGTATATTTTGAACAGAAGTACGAATCGAGGCGTCATACTGCAAAGGCGTCCGGATCCTTCCGCAATCACGCCCCCAGGAGAAACACAATTTTGAACAGTACGCCAAGGTTCACTAAATCATTTTCACCCCACCGATTTTTGACAGATATGTGCCTCATATTACAGGAAAAGCCTGTTCCATAGCCACTAGCTTATCAATTGCACCCACGTCACAAACAGTCCTAAATCCTAAGTGTCAGAAAACAAGCTACTATGAATTCTAAATATTAAACATACCTATTATTAAACGATAATTAGTTCAATGAATCGGAACTATCGACGCCAAACAAATCTAAATGGTACCGACACCAGGATC
This sequence comes from Ostrea lurida, assembly GCA_903981925.1. NCBI lineage: Eukaryota > Metazoa > Mollusca > Bivalvia > Ostreida > Ostreidae > Ostrea > Ostrea lurida. The sequence continues at coordinate 3,691 of CAJDSM010137653.1, read as the reverse complement.
ATCCAGGATTCAGGGATGCGCCCTAGGGAATTGGATACCATCGGTGTGAGTCTACATATCGCACTGCACAACGAACTCTGACCCAAAACATGGTCTGTCAAGTGCGGATCCATCAGTGAGTGCAACGCCCACGATGCTCCTGCTACACGAGGGGCCTCAAATGATCAGCCAGGGATTTCCACAACAAACATCCGAGTCAAAAATTTGTGTAACTACGCGCATTCATGTATGTCTCCCGCACGTTCGTTTCGTACCCTAACTGTGAATCAATCAATCCGACAGACGTGGAGTAACCTTTGCGAGCAAAATACCTTCGCTAACAGAGCTCGGCCTACGCGACGCCTTGAATGGATCCACACAGCACCTATGTCAGATTACGTCACCACTACGCAACTACCAGACGACAGTGCGGGACATGTTGTGACCCGATGGGAGCGTGACTCAATGTTCCATCGTCTCAACAGGCGACCCCACAGTGATTTGGCTGAAACCAAATGTTCTATGCTACCTGCGTCTAGGTCACAACAACTCCTTACTCAATGAAATACCAAATAGGACCTCGTCGTATGACACCATACGGCAATACCTGTTAACTCTCGATTTTCGATGGCGGTGGCGGAGACGCCGTTTGTCTGGTTCCAGGAGCAGCCGTCGTGAATCCAGACGCGGCGCGTTGGTGCTATTGGATTTTGTGCACCCCACGCCGTACGGGCTGGTCCGCCCGAGATACGGGGTGCATTGCTAGACCTCGACCATGTTCCTGCGAGTTATCTGCCCGCTTATGCGGGCGCATAGTGTTTCTTTTCGAGCGTTATCTTGGCATCGACAAGCGTCGTCGATAGAGATGCGCATTGTAGTTGTCCACTCTCGATATCTCATAGACGTAAGTGAGTCCGCGTAGGATCACCAGCCTCATTGTCGTGAATCAGATTGCTTAATGTCTTCTGACGAGGGTGCGGATATCGCATATTAGAGGCGTCCTTGACTGACCTTGAATCGACTATTTCCAGGCTAAACCTAAAACCTGCGTTGCCCTACTATACCGGCTATTTTGAGCGGCACGGCCATACCAGTATCTAAGGATCGCTGACCAAACGTCGTAGAAAGTAAATCTCCCGTAATTGAGCTTCGGTCATATTTGCTGATAGTCGTCATGATGTTTCCTTTTATCGAGCGAACTCTCTACTTGCACGGCAAAGGAACTAAGCATACTTTCTTACTTCATTATGCGTTAGTGGTCCTACGTGGAGCGCGCATCATGCAACTCTTCTTTATCAAAAGGTCGCCAAGAGAACGCGGTAAATGAGGGCGCATTAATCCCACCTCAACAACCCACTTTTCGTAACAACCGTCCCGGGGCACGCGTAGTTTAAACCGTAAAGGGGGGCGCCTTAAAATGGGAGATGCAAAAGCTCAACGGGCCCAGGGCATACAAAGTGGAGGAGTTGTACCCTCATTCTGATTCTCACGTTGCAAGCTTTGAGGCGCTATGCCCGCTAGGCACTGCCGCACGGTGCTTAGACACCACCCACGTTATGACGGTATCGTTCTTGCGATAACATAATGCACCGGCCAGAGCATCATCAATTCGACCGAGGATTTTTATATCTCGTCTGAGTTGCCATTTTGCCTGAACCTACCCACAGAGCGCGGACGAGAGGACACTTATGTGTCGAATCTGAGCAATCTGTAAATATTGCGCAAGAGCTAGTACTTGTTCGCGAGAGACACACAGTATGCTTCAAAGTCCGAACATTGGTCAGTAAATACTCGTCCCGGGTTATACGGAACAGGACGCTAAAAGGAGATTCGATATTAGAATTTAAGACAGCGACGCCGCTCAGGTTTTGTCTCGGGCGGGTCTGGACTTTGAGGAGGCGCATCACTCGAATCGCAACCCAACTGGTGAGGTGAGAAAACTCATCTCCCATCATATTCTGAAGATTAGACCTACCATTCCCTGCTGTGCAGCGCGCAGGGGATGAGCGCCTAATAGAAGGTCTAAAACGGAGGGCCTCTCGGCTCCTTGTGGACTTTGAGAGGGCTAGTGTAGCTCTACCTTAGTCCCCGTATAAGGGGGGTAAACGGTTCCGCGATATTATAGCGCAAATAGGTGTCCAGCACTGTAAGACAAGCACCTACCTAACACTCAATGCACCAATATATCCTAGAGTCAGCACCATAAAATTGCAAAAATATTCATCAGCCATAGCCCGTAAATTATGCAAGGTTACATAGTATAGCATACGCCCTTGAATTCGCCACATTGAGCTTACGCAAATTTTCGGGTGCGCGGTCATCAAAAGCTAAAAACACCATCTTTCTCAGCAGAAATCCCGCACCATGGCAACACAAAAGAAGGCCTTGCGATAAACTGCTTTGCAGAGGAAAAATACACTCCTCCTATAGATTACTATGTTCCTCACGCATTAACTATAAATGTTACAAACCTGAAATCTTGACCCTCGTTTTCTCAGGAATATCACACATTTTTCGCCTTTCGGGTCACCAAGTCCAAAAAATTCAGAGGTCACATCGCTGATGAGCACATCAATATTCCAACAGAGTGCATAAAAGAAAACAGAGTAAGTATGAAGGGTGCACATAAGCTAACGCCGAACCATGTCTGGCTCGTTTGCCCTTGGCAGTCTATGGCATCCTCTACTCTGCTATCTAAGTATGGAGGACAGCGCATCTATCACAGACCGCGCAAAGGCACAAACACTCACACTGTCCTGATGGGATCTACTGCTGATATCTCGTACCCTGAGCTAGCTGTCGCGACGGCGACAAAGTGACAATCGGACTATTATCATCGAGGTTCAACAGAGCACCCGTCTGTAATACAGATTGAATACCCTCGGCAGAGTGGCCTGGGAAACTCCAAGCTAGTCATCATCCAAAATCTAAAAGGCCGGCAGGTCCAGAAAAGTCGTAGTCGCCGAGAGGAGATTTACCTCAACCGCGCTCGCTGATTTCTCGACACGTAGAACAGCCGATTTGAATACCGCCGATCGGCAAATCATATGAGGCAGAAAAATGGGTGAGAGGATATTAATCGTCCCACCCTCCTCCTACAATTTACATGTATTTTAAATCTGGTTTTTATGTTTAAAAATGCATGACAATATAAAGAACAAGAGTAGTCAAACATTTCTGACCTCTGCCATGGTTATATTAAAATCTTTTAGATCTGGATCGCCACCAAAATTTGATGGGGATGTCCTTAGACCAAGATAATCTGTGTACCAATTTTCAAGGCGATCTGACTATTAATTTTTGCATGATTTTACATTCAAGTCTCCACTAAATTCCTAGATCAAGATACATCTGTTGTACCAAATTGGACATCAATATGCAGCTAAATTTGACAATATTTTACCAACAGTGTGCCGAAAAAAGTTATAAATTTTCTAATTCCTCTCAATCCCGTGACATGATATATTTGCTAGGTTTTACACTATGTCAAAAACTCAAATCACGGTTAGACGACGTCCGTCCCAAAATACCCTTAAAAAAAAAAATAAAAAAAAAAAAAAAAGTTAAATGGTCCTTCATAGGAAATTTATTTAACTCATAACCATGATATTGTTCCTAATACGTCAAATGTT
>CAJDSM010137649.1:0-18041 GCA_903981925.1 Ostrea lurida | reverse complement strand
AGTTCTAACATATTACACTCAAAAAGATACAATCTATATAACACTTGTTTATAGTAAACAGTAACCAACTAATTTTGTAAAATCTGCAACAATTCGACATCTTTCCGTGGGAATTTACCGAATCTTAGTACGTTTCGAACTGAATATCTTATGTCAATTCCACTTTCATATAAAAAAAAGTCACGTAGTTTTGATTCCGGTATCTTCATCCCTTTCTCCCCTCCAAGCCCCGTGAACACCGAATTGCTTTCATTGATCGCATTTAAAGTCTTATCACTGCATCCTTTAATTCATCATTTCACGCCCGGTTCCACACATTTTTGCGAATTTATTCGTTTGACAAGTTCGGATTGCGCTGTCTTGATCTTGTATTTCCTGATCTTCTTGTCGTTTCCCAGATTATTCTCAAATTCATCATCTTTTAGAAGGAATTCCAACTTTCTTCATATACACTCACATTCGTTCACGTTATGATTCTATCTTCGATACCATTTACTCAGAATCAGTTACCTATTTTCTTGATATAGATCTTAAAGTATCCAATCTTTCAATATAAAGCTAACCTTTTTTGCTCCTCCCATGAAGCACTCAAGTCGAATCCCATTTGCGTGTTGAACTTTATGTCAAAAATATCCTTTGGGTTAGACATTCTCTTTGGGGGAGACATTTTGCAATTCGTCGCAATCATACGAATGTTGCTTCGCTTTCACATATCCGGCTGATTACAGGTTTCAAACATACTCTGTCGCCTGTCACTGCTGCTTGCTCATTTTCTTCCTTTTTTCGTTATTTTATTTCCCCTTTATACGAAGCTATCCAAATCAATCTAATCTGAATGTTTTATGATTCACATACATAAAAAATTTCACGACACGATAATTCTTACAAAACACAAACTCGAGCAACTTAAAAAAACACGTCCGACCTCATGGAAGACCGCTCATGCATAGTAAACGTATTGCCTAATCGTATTTGACCGTGAAGTAAAGAATAAGACTAACTTGTCTGGCATTTGCCACCACGAATACTATGCATTTCGAGCCCGAATATGAAATTTATTTCCCTTCTATAATATATGAAATACCAGTGCCAAACTAAATTATATATATATCTATATTCCATTTACTCTTATATTTCATAAACTTAAAAAACGACCATAAAACTTGCATGAAACTAATATAAAATTGCAACGCGTGGACGCCATTTGGTCGGCGAGTTAATTCAGATCCGAGCCGATCACCTTACGTAATTCATCCTTTTATTTTTTCATATTAAAAGTCTAAAGAAAGATTCTGCATATAATTTGGATTTGTTTACATTATAAAATGCAAATGTATGTAATTTGGCTTATTAAAGGTCGTGATTACTCTGTGGTGCCCCACGGTAGATATCTGTGTTAACGGTGTGTCCCCAACTACATATATTAGATGTATCACTATAACATGTAAATATTTAAACAAGTAATTAATCAATAACTTTACCGTTATACGATTTATATTTTTTATGACCCCTGTCGAAGGCAACTTGCCTGGTGGACTTTAGTCCCCCGAGCGGTCTCAACACCCAAGTTGCTATATACTATTTACTAGCTTAAGATACGGATAAGTGTTTAACTTTGCAGTTTTGGTAACAAAATTTAGACAATTTATATCAAAATAAGGAACTTAGGCTTTTGATCCTTCGATATTTGGCTCCAGTCTTTCACTTACATTGTTCATTTTTATAAGTTTTAATTTCATGTTTCGATTGTCAACATTTCGGCTTGAGCACCATCACTAAGAGACATGATGTGGTTCGAAATGGCATTTCTGTGCATCAAATTGGTACACGCCCATACGATTTAATATTTCTTTCATCAATCGCAACAACCTCCAACTCCTTTCTGTAAAACAAATACATGTATACCCAAATATAAACCAAGTTAGCAAAAAAAAAAAAACCCGAAATTGATAACCGCGCTGCTGAATGTGAGAATAGGTTTTTTATTAAAGTTGGCCAAGGCTACCTCTAAGTGACTGAAAATTGGAGACTCTCTGCACTCTTTATTTTCAGACCCATTTTGACTCGGCACCACTAAGCAGACTAAAATAGACCTATTATCAATTATCAAATGTCATAACATCCATGTGTTAATATGGTTTGGTGTGAAAACTTATGTTATCCAATAAAAATCTCGTATTATCTTTATTAAGATTGTTTAAATGTGACTTTACTGCCCACTATATTGAAAACTATTCATTTCGGTGAGTTTGATCGACAAAACTTGGGTAACCCTAGTATCTAGGCTCTTATACTATTTATATGTCAAATATGAAATCACAGTGACATGATCCTAATAGTTACTCCCAGAACCCAGACCCTTTAATCTTAAACTAGCTGTTTGGTACCTGTAACCAGAGATTGAAAATCTAACCAGTTTTAAAAGCATTCAACCTTTCTCCACAAATTCGCTATTGTAACAGATAATGACCCTATTGAATTGTTTCTTATACCTAATAAACAAGCTTGTTCTGTTGTATTAAGATAAAATGTGGTCTTTCCGGACTTATAGTGAAAAAAAAAAAACATGTAAGCTTGAAATACTTGTCAAGCATGATGATCATTATATGATTGTGAGCCCTTCATAATTATGATGAGCCAAAATCGTGCGTTTTTACTTTTAGAGAAATTACATGCATCAGTTTCGTTCACAGAAAAAACTATATAGGGATATTAACTTTTTCAAAAGAAAACATCGAGCACTTTGGAGGAAAAGCCCAGGACTAATTTTATCTATATCTTTATTTTTTGATGCGCGCAATTTGTTATTACCCAAGCTGTAACTACATGTATCTATCTTCTGTATATGCACAGTTATAAACTTGTTCTGCAATACACTCTATGTGGTCGTTTTGCGAGGTACAACAACTCGATCTTCTTTTATCTACAGACGGAAAATAGTGAGAAATAAGCCCATTATCAGAATCCACATGAATTTTCGAATAACAATACGTATCAGAAAAATTGTACAAACATAAAGTTATAGTTGCAGTACATCGATTCCTAAAAAATTAAAGATATTTCAGCTAACGGCCAAAATTTGTCCATAGAACCCCACACATACTATAATACATGTAGCCCCTTCGTTGGACATTACATTAAAAACGGCTACCTAACTTATTACGCATAATTCTAAAGGACGCAATTAATATTCAGTTTGATTCTAATTCAAAAGGTATTTCTCTTAATTTAATTCTGATTCGTCCGAAATCCATAATTTAGACAATTAAGAAACTCTCTTTGAACGACATATGTCTTCCATTCGAGTAACTCAGTAATTAGAACTACTCTTTAAAATGAATATCTGTTACGGCGAAATGCATGCTCCTCGTCAACACTTCACACTGCTATTAATAAATTTTTCGCTATATCTTCGATATTCTATCCGTCTATTAAGACTTTAACTTTCAATGATTTTAATTATTTTTAGGTGAGATATGAATAATATCATATCTAATTATCATAATTGCAAAATCGCTTCCGTCCGTCCAAACTATGATTTCGGAGACAAGTTGATGCACAATAGTATTTTATGATGGAATTCATGTTTAGTGCTGCCAATTAAACTCATACCGGGATTATTGAAGTCTTCCGTTATCCAACGGTAGAACCTTTATGTTTGTTAGGTTTCTTTTTCCCTATCTTATTATTTATTCACCCTTTCTCGAAAGCCGCTCGATCATTTTCATAAAAATTTCACAAGAAACTTATTATTAAAAAATGTATGTATTACTTTTTGTTTTGATGACTCACTTCCGGTTCGACAATACGCACGATTTTGATTTTATAGGTTATTTTGTCCAGATCGTTTTTCTCCAAGATGGATAAAGATAGAAATTTGCAAAATTAATTTTTCATAGTATGATAGATAAAGATTGAAGTTGTGCACCTGGGTTTTAAGTGTCTCTAACGTAAAAAGCAGCCGGAAGCGCCGGGGTTAGGTCTCAAAGCGAGTTTCGAAAAAAGCGCCCTATTTTTTGCACTTTTATCAGCAATAAACTCTTTTCCTGAAAATATTTGTGATTAACATATAAACAAAATAATAGATTTTTAAACGAGCTTTTTTATTTGACATCAAAAAAAATTGAGGCTGTCCCTTTTTAAATTAGGGGTCTTAGAGGGACTGAAAGTCAAAAGCTCAATATTCTTAAAACGGTAACTACAATTCTGTAATCCAAGCATATAATAATCTAATGTTAAAACACACCATCTCATTTGTCCACCCCATGATAGTTTTTTGCTACATTTACGTAATTAGGCCAGAAAAGTAAACTTTTCGGGACACATATAGCTAGAAAAGTAAGAGATATAATGTAAGAGCATCCTATATAACAAAAAGTTGCTTCAAAATATCCCTCTTCCTCTAAACGAATATGGCATTTTTCAATTTTTGGAAATATACATATTAAACGACTCCAAAGGTAGTATACGGGACGTCCCGGCCTCTAAAATTACTCCTGAATAACCCAAAAAAACGTGTAAGAAATCTTATCCAACACTTGTTTAACAAAAATGCTCTTGAAACTTTCAGACCTTTGTGCCTTATCAAGGGAAAGGAGTTGGCCCTTTCAATTAGGGGTCAAAAAGGATCCCAAAAGTCTTTTAAAATAATCTTATACCCTACTCAAATTGTTACAAGCAAAATGTAGCTCTTGACAACTCGAATCAAATATCAATAGATTGAGACCCCCCTCCTCTCTCCTCTCTCTCTCCCTCTCTCTCTCTCCTCTCTCTTCCTCTCTCCTCTCCTCCCCTCTCTCCTCTCTCTCTCTCTCTCTCTCTTCTCTTCTCTCCTCTCCCTCTCTCTCTCTCTCCATAAAGAATCCAGCCGGTAAGATCAAACCTAAGTCATTTTCAATAACACACCCCTGTCTCTGTAAAGTCTTTAAGTAGGAGAGCCCAACATATTGGACCTTCATTTCAGATCTGGCGACAAGCGATTACGTCCGATCAATGTTCTTAAAATATATAATTTGTAAAGCTCTGCTTTTTTTTTTTGGACCGGGGGGTTAAATTTTTTTCAAAAGCTTGATGAAAATGTTTTTACATATCATTTTTTAAATGCGTAAGATCTAGTTTGAAAAATTTAAAAAAACCAAACAATTACAAATTGAAATAAACAAGTAGTCATCCTACAACAATGGACTCCCGCTCGCTGCTACAGAGACACATTAAATGTAATCACAAAAGTTTAGAAGCCTTTTGAAAAAACTTAGAGATGTCAGTGGCAGTAGATGTCTTATTTGAGACTTAGGATTGTGCTTAGTGTTATCTTATTTTACTTTATTTATTATATTATAATTTCTCTCTTTAATTAATAAAAACTTAACAATAAGATAAAGAATTGACAATGATTAAGCCACGAACAGTTCTCAAGGGTATAATTTGAAAAAGTGATTTATTTTATGTTAAATGGTAAATATTCAGAGGGTAGACTGATTTTGAAAGGTGGGGGACACCTTTTAAAAAATCACCAGAAAGTGTATAGTCTAAACCACTAACTAGCCTGCTGATGTTTCGAAATTGTAATATATGATTAACCTAAAGAATGTTTTCAGATTATTTCTTATGAATTCATTAAACAGCTTCATACGGTGATTTGAACACTAATTACTCATTCTGCGTCTTGTCCAATTCCCACTTTAAAGAGTGTCGTGTATGGCGCTGACAAATTTGAACCCAACAACAGGCCAAAAAAAATTATGTCCCCACTAAAAGTGGGAAGTGAGACATTTATAAACCACGTGTAAAGCCATATGAAAAATATCAATTATTAAATATTTGTGTAAGTTATATTATTCCCTCGTATAATTATGTCTTTATTGTTTAAAAACATTTTTATAAAGCTTTTACGAGATACTTTGCATCAGACCCTTAAAATAATCTAATTCTAAAAAGATGTACCCATTATAAATCTTATTGCGAAGCTCACGTAGCTGTACGCCGATCGTTACACATCTAATTATTAGAGCCGCATCGCGTTTTATTTACTTTCGTAAACCACGTGTAACCCGTGTTACCTTGATGACGCGACTTGAAGATATGAGATTGATTTTACCCAGAATTCAATCTACGCGATTGCGACATTGAAGGTTTTAACTCACAACACATCGCAGCACTGGACTAATCACTACCCAGTCTCCCGTATGAATTAAATACACTACGGACTGGCCAGTCGTTAACCAAAATGTGGATTTTTATTTTCAATATCTTATCAGATTTATATAAGTATTGCTTGTATAATGTTATGCACTTGGTACCAATATTCCATATTGTGGCATCTAGGACAATCATAAAATCCAGTCCATTTCTCGATCGGACGTAAAACGAACAACCAACCCAATGCGACAGGAAATCTCGTTCTAAGTCTCATCCACAGGGCTCTCACGAACTTTTGTGTCTTATTTAAAATTTGACACAGTCTATTCTACATTATATGTAAATATAAAATAAAGAGGTAAATCGTGACGAGTCCATCTGTGTCTCAACCCGAGCGTTTACGAAGTTCATATAGTTTTAAAATGATTATCTTACATGACAAAGACATGTTCAATCAGTAAACAAAGATGTTTGACCCTATTTTAACTACCGTGTGATGCACCTTTGTCCCTTACTTAGCCAAGCCATTACCGAAGAAATTGAACTTTATCGTATAGTGCAGAATTCCCTCAAGAATTGCAAGCGATTATCATTTTGGTGAATTTAGCTGGCAATCCGATGATAAACAGGACCCCCCCCCCCGTGAAGTTGGAATTAACACATTTCTACCTAGCTATGTATTGTCGGATATTGGTTGGGCCGTTACTAACCTCGAGAGATTTATCAGTAGAAACATTCTGCGAACAGCGATAACTATCATTAACATGAACCAAAAATTTTTCCGCAGTGACTTTGGCAAAAAACAAACATTTAATCGAATTGGTATCTGAGACTTAGACCTATCGAAAAACTGTACGATCAAGTTCAACATTTTAATTCTGCCTCATTATTCTACTTCACGGAATTATAAAGATTGTAATATGTTGGATAACAACAAAGATAGCTCTCCTTTTCTTTGCAATTCAAAATTGAACTATATATTACAAAGCAAAATGCCGTATTTTTATTCAAGTTTTTTTTAATTCTATATAGCTATTTTTACTATTGCTAACTACAGTTTACTATATTCTCATGAATTATCACATCATGGACTGTCCATCCCATTGGCAATTATTCCTTCATTGATGAATCACACAGGCGAAAACATGTTAGAATATTTTAAAATCATTAATTAATATGCGTATGCTTTGTAACAATTTTTTTCAAATTTAAAAAGCTGTGTACAATTTGGGATTGAAAATCGGTCACATGTAGTACCACCCACCCTTCTAACAATGTCCTAATTTATGGATATTTTTTAGGGTTTTAATGAGGGAGGGACGTACGTATTTTAATTATTACTATTCACCGGTCACGAAAAAGAAAATATAGACATGTCGAACAGATCCAAACCTGTCCTATCGGCGATTTTGGGAAAGCATCCTGTTGCAAACATGTTTTCAATCACGCTTTTTCCAAGTTCCCTCAAAATTTCCAATTCGTCATAACTCTCATTCCGGGCCACTTCATCGCTCCAATTTGCAGACCTTATAATAAACTAGCAGGTTATAAATGGAAATCGCAAGAGGTCTTTTTTTGGGGGGGGAGGACGCTGAGTGTCAACAATAAATCCAACATGTGCCAGCTCAATTAATCAAACGTGTTTTAATTTACTAGCCAAAGATAACCACGTGAAACTTGTATTGTTCGGGAGATGATTTATCATAAGAAATTGTTATGCACAACGTGATCTAATCCTTATTACTTAAAGAACATAAAACATAAGCGTATGCTTCATATAAAATCTGAACCTTCTTTATACAATGGTTGACTTATCACGTCATCCATCGATCAATTAAGATTATACAGTCTCTGACGACGTTTCTACTTAACCACATTGACCACGGGTTACTATAGTACTTGCAATCAACAATCACCTTTAAAAAAATAATAATATAAAAAACCAAAAAAACAGAAAAACCAAACACGGACAGATTACCGTTTTGCAATTTTATTTAACGCCGTCCATAAACAATGATTCTTGCAAAATCATTGTTTAGTAGTCATGATAATGAGCTCACTGTGCGCTTTCAGTATTGAGAATGTAAATGATATGAAGTACCGATGAACCACTCCACATGTGATAAGAAATTTAGTTATTACATGTAATTACAGATTAGCTCAAGCTCTCTCTCTCTCTCTCTCTCTCCTCTCTCTCTCTCTCTCTCTCTCTCTCTCTCTCTCTCTCTCTCCTCTTCTCTCTTCCCTCTCCAAGACTGATGACAAATCCTCCCTATCCACACACATTATACGGAATAACATTATTTAAATTGTTAATAATCCAATGCTATATTAAAATATTTTTTTCACACATAGAATTCCTAACTCTTAACATGTTAGGTTAAACTAACACCGCCCTATTGAAGTAAATAAATAAAATATCTTAAAAAAAAAAAACACCACATGTGTTTGATTTCTGAACAATACATATTGGGCCGCTCTGTGGTCTTAAAAAGCAATTCCACGCAATATTCGAGGGTGTTTTCGACATGCTCAGACCGCTAATCTGGGACCCAGTCCCGAAAAGAGTGCTAAATACTATTGTCACGCACCGTCATCCAAGATAGCCAGACCTTGCGAAAAGAGCTGTGTACCCTCCACCTGCAAATGTCGCACAACTGGTTTCCCCCACACAAAAGTCTAATGTCCCCCGCTATTCCCTCATAGCTCAGAACTTCTATCAAAAAATGCCGTGAAATGTATTGAAGTCGAAGATACCCAAGATTTCCACCCATGCAACAAGTCTCGATTCTAACAAAAACTTATGAAAAAATTTAAAACCACCCGATATCCCGCGACAATGCCAAAATCCCCGTATTACTACCCGAGCCGAATCCAAAAGACCCGCACCCGCCCCGGATTACAAAAAACAAAATTAAGGAGTGTACAAAACTGTAAGTTTTGTATCCGTGTGAGAGAGAGAGAGAGAGAAGAGGAGAACAATATATAAATCTAGGCGAGAATACACGTTGCCAAGAAGCGCCTAATCAAAATCTCAGCGCCCCTGACTACTAAATCAGAAGTGGCCACCCGCAATGAGACTGAGAAAATCACGAAAAGTGCAGCCCCTTCTTGCACTGTTAGCTAAATCTTAGCACCCTGACTTGTAGTAAATAACGAAGGCACGCCCCTGTCTGGCACTGTTAGCTAAATCTTAGCCCCTGACTAGTAAATACGAAGCTGCAGCCCCTGTCTGCACTGTTAAGAAAATCCGAAGATCGATTTTCAATGCATTGAATGGCCATGAAGAGGGTCGTATTCTTATAATTGTTGAGAAAATGATACATTCAGCATAGATCCACATACCCTTTATCCTTTGACAATAGCAGAAGAAAAATGTATAATAGACCTTGGTTGACTGTTGTGATACCAAGTTGAGAAAACCATGAACCAGAAAAGATTGCTGCATCAGAAATTTGCTGAGCATTTTCTTTGGATTCTCATATAAAATTTTATCAGACGAGAACCTACCGAAAATAGTAAGGACTTACGACCTTGGTTCCAATTCTTACTGTGGAGAGACGAGGAATGACTGAATTAAGTAGTAAATTTTTCGCGTACGAAATCTTTATTCACATTAGCATTGACAGACATTCAACGACTGATTCCGAAGAGAATGTTCCGACGATGAGTTTCGCGCAAATTTCTCACACCTGCTAGAATAAAGTATTCTTTAAAATTGCCTAGACATGATATGTCATATAAAACCTGAATTCTTACAGTTTTCTAGTGTTACAAGTACAAACAGTTCATTAGTTAAGAAATGTCCAAAATTATTCTGAAAGACGAAACATTTGCTTCCTTTACAACGTTTGCCAAACCTTACATATGCATACAAAAGTTCAATTCAATGTTGAGTGTTGATAGATAAAATGTTTAAAAGCCAAAGGAAAAGAAAATATTTTGGAGCCCAAATTTTTAGAGACAAGCTGTCAGTAACCGCCTAGCCAGACGGCGAACCTTTTGAACTGTACTTGGCATTTGTATACTGTCAATTTACTTATTCTTCATCGTACCAACTGTAAGATTAGGCCTCCCTTTTCATATGCTATCAGGTCCCATACTTCTCACATTCCAGCTGTTTGCACAGAGTGTCTATGGTCCTTCTTGCTTAATCCCGAAATATAGCGCGTGATATAAAAGACTACTGCCAATGAAAGTCTATTCTCGAAATTTATCACACACTGCCAGTCCGTCTCCATCTACCCATCTTATATAATCCTTTTTGTCATGAACTCCAGATGCCTTTGTCTGTTATTTGCGTGTGAAATACAAGATTTTCTGTGACAAAAATTGATCGATAAGCAATTTTGCAGGCGAAGAAAGTTATCATAAAAGGCAAGATTCTTAGCATGACTATGATTTTCGTAAGCATCTCCATAAAATGCTACAAAACTGCATCCACTCTTTCAGTACAATTACCGCCGAAGTACTAACAAGCGTGACTAATTGATCAAAAAACACGCAAATACATTCTAACCCGTTTACTCTGAATATTAGTGCTATCATCCTTCTTCACTTCTCCATCGACAGTTAAAGTATAAATACAACAGAAATTATATTGTGAAATACTATATGACCAGTGTTTCATTTCATTGTTCCCAAGTGTATCTATAAAGAAGATAAAGAGTGAGAAGAGAGAAAAATTTACGAGGAAAGAGAAATTGAGAATTGTATTGAAAAATGAAGAGACCAATTGCAGAAGAGTTTATTCGTTCGAACTTCTTATCAAAGTTATTATTTCATGCTTTCGGATTTCCAACATTTCGTTTGAGCATTCCTATAGAATGATGAGGATCGATAAATTTGTCGAGAAATTCGCATCTGGGAACAGTGCATCAAACAAATTGGTACGTTATTATTTGAGTTAAATGATCTAACAACATATTTTAAAACGTCAGTTTGATTACAGCGTAATGGTCACAGAAATTATATGCGGAGCGAAATCTCAACAAGACAGTTAGACAGATTTAAAATCCCTGATCCTCAGCCTCGGAAGGTAATTAACAAACTATAACACAGGAGTGAAAGAACATCTTATAAATTTGCTTTTTTATTTTGTAGATCTTCCTTGAAATCAACCAATTACCCAACATACCAGTATGTATATATATGAGTACCCTTCTCAGGTTGCTTATTGTTCTCAGGAATACAACATATATCCTTTTGGTCCATGGAAGTTCTTTAAAAACGAACTTTCCAATCATGGTAGGCATCATGGACTAAGTATATCATGACATAAACTAACAATAACAACCCACCTTTGAATCATAGTAGTAATACATCAACAATGGATAGTGTGTTCTTAAATGTACTATAGAAGTATACTACTTATTAAATCTTGAATAACAATAAGTTCTCCCTATAATTGTTAATACATCCATAACACATGCCTTGCGACTTTGATCTTGTTCTATTCTCTAACTTATGTTATCATATTTACACGTAACGCGCCCCCCAAAAAATGCAATTGCCCGTTGTAACTCTGTAAAAATAAGCCCATCCATGCATCACCACAATCATCCCCTTAACGTGTACTCCCAACTGAATAAACCCAAGAACGTGAAAAGATCTATTCTCATCAATAAAATCGTAACGGAATGGGACAACCCTGACTCGTTCCCGCAAATCGAACGCGATGAATTAGTGCATATGCGAAAATACCGATAGACTCTACTGTTTTATCTCACGAGCACATTGAGTAAGCTTGCCCCGCACAGAATAAAATGATCCACTTCCACACTATTTCAATAGCTCCCTCTGTATGTCGCCCGAAGCATAGGCCTAAATTTGTAGTCTCAACGGACCGTCCCTAACGAATAATATATCCCGCAGGTCGACGTCTTCCAAACTGATAATGAGACTGACGAGAAAAAAAAAGTCAACAGAAGATAAGCACGAGTGAGAGAAAACTGAGCCATTACAAAAACACATAGATAATCAATTAAATACCAACAAAAAAATTAGTATCGTTAACAAAATTACCTAACGACAGGTTAATAAAACTTGCCACACCAACGCCAAAATTGTATTTACGAATTACACATGCGGCGAAATGAATAATCTCTCCTAACACTTAGTAAAATCCCAAGCCACACCACCTCTAAATGAATTTTAAAATTTCATAAACCAAACAAACCTAATGGCTGAGCGAAAATCGTGGTGTGTAGCGAGCCATCAGAGAGCGTGTGTCGACATTTGCGCACTATATATCAATTCCACATTTCAATAACGTTCCCAATTATCGTATTAAAAGAAGTAGAGATAAACCTTGACAAGGAAAATGGCATACCATCATTACTCTCTTCTACGACCACAATACAAACATCACTATAGATAGCATGTTTAACTAATGTCAGAACAACACCTAAAATCACATTCAAACTAGAGAGCGAACATAAAAAGTTTGCCTAACATTCCACGTTTCTTATAATGTCCCCATTTACAAACTGCACAATAAGACTATAGACTACCCATCAGAAAGAACTGAGCAAAGTAAGATACTTATCAGGACCATCAACATTTAGCAACATAACCCCGACGCTACGATCATCCTATTCGCGTACAAGAGCGTAGAATTTTAAGTATACTTCCTTTGGATCCCAGCTCTCGTCTTCAATATCTATCTGGCACGAGGTATTCATCAATTGTTCTAACAAATAGAGCCGTACTTCTAGGACTCAGAGGCGTACTTTCATATTGCACCCATTATAGATAAATATGGATATATACAACATAAAAGCTAATATCTAGGATAGTTATCTAATACTATATTCCATAGCAATCAAATTCAAACTAAGATCTGCATTTATAAAATGAGCACAAAACACATCTAGCCCAAAATAGTAGCTTAAACGAATACGCTGAGTAGACCAACATGATGACATATAATAGATATATCCGCACAATCATCCCGTCCGCAGAGCCAAATACTTGATTAACAAGCTCATCCTATATAACGTCTGATACCAAGCACAGAATATACTATATATTTCCACCAAATATCCCACAAACAACATATACGAGTTTACTATTATATATTTTTTTCAAGCTTACTTAGTAATAGTTCGAAATGATCTTTACTTCTCGTTCGCATTAGAATATACAAATTCTAATTCTCATTACACCTATCCCAAAAGAATCCTGCGTACGTATCAGCTTTGTTACATAATTACAAAGCAACTTGCGATCTATGTTGCAAGCGGCAAAAGATGCACCTGCTTATTTCTAGCTTAGAATCGCAAGACGCATCTTGTTTTAATACAAAACGCCATAGTCTAATACACAAACTATTCTCTGGTACCCATTCAGCTTGTCTTTTCAAATTATCAATACCTTTCTGCTTTTCACAACTGAGTGTTGTGATTGAATTATAGCTCGTTAATTAATGAAAACCTTCCTTCGTCTAAAACACGATAATTGTTTACTACATTATCATGTTATACACTTTTATATAATGGTTCCAATCTGCCTTCAGTCATCCAGTATAAGATCATGACTGCTCGATATCTGTAAATATCAGAACCATTTTTTTATCTCACATTCAAGATTGGATCAGGGTCCTCTCATGACTGTATTATCAATGATAACGAAGACCCAGAATATACTTCAACTCATGACAACATTTGGACCACTGAGAATGCGCGTTCGTCTCGATAGGCACACACCCTTGAATTCTCAGAAAAGGCTCTTCTGAGCAACTCCATGTCATCCCAATAACTAATAATCCCATGCAAACAATCTTAAACAACTCTGCCATGCTCAACATTCCTGTTATATTGTCCCTACTTACCAGTTCCGACTAAACTTTCTATAACATTGAATGATAGGATCTAGCCAAGCAGAAGAACCTTCATTTTATTGATCTGTTTTATATGAAATACCACTAAACTAGTACACGCTCACCTCATCTCTCAGCTCTAGCAGTAGCATGGATCATGTCACGCATCCTCCTCTTGTTCGCTATGATCCTAATTAACCATTAGTTTACCCACCGGCTTCTGTATCTTCATTCTACAAAAAAATGACTAAGAAAGCTACCAAGACCACGATCACCCAGCAAACAATCTGAACTCGATTAAATTACCAATTACATCCTACAATGTCATCACAATATTATCTATTCGTTAGATACTCGCAAACTTCTCCTCTCTTCTCACTTGTACATGATGGATGCAAAAGACCAATCCTCACCTTTTCTAACACTCTCACGTTCTAAATACTATGAACACTATTTTGATTAAAAGTATCCACAGTCTATAGCCGCTGCATAGTGAAAATAATCAATCCAAACTGTAAGGATCATGAGTTTAACAACAGAGAAAAAGATCAAACAAGTGACCACAAAACCTGTGGAGTGAAACTAGATCATTAATCTTATACATACATTAGTTTTCTGGGTGACGTATCACTTACCTACTATCATCGCAAATATCCCAAACACGATATCCAAATAGCTATCGGACTAAGACAGTTGATATTATCTATATCGTTCCAGGCCATACATCAAGCCCTAATATGCTGACATCTAACCATATCTTAATAAAGCAAGAAATAGCCGAAACCAGAAATCAGATCGCAAAGGATCTTATAATCCTACATCCAATAAACCAGTAACGAATTCCGGAGCTTTGATATCAATATGTCACGTTCAAAACACCATATCAATATATCTATTCGAACAAAACATAGTCATCTGTTTTTTAATATCCCCTATTATGAACTCTACAGCTTAGTAAAGGTGAAGATGCGATCAGCTTTATCTTAATACCACCAATCCTAGTACCTACTTACATAATTAAAACCGTTATTCCCTATTAAGAATGACACTGCGTTAACATGTTCATGGAAAAAATCACACCCAAAGAATCTGTACTTTATGAGAACCTATTCTACCACTCTCATGCGAACGGAAAAAAAATGATAAATCTATATATTTCAAATGATGAAATCACGAATACAACGGCGATTACCAAATATAATCGAAATAGCCGGGCATACTATGATGAGCAGATGCAACTATACACCCATCTATACAATTACACTTTCTAGTTGATACACATATAAACAAAAAGATTCTTGTTCTCATCTGCGTATTTCACAATATCAAGCTGATTTATGATTCGTCTTGGGTTGATCTGCGTGTATCGACGAAGGTCTAATCTAACTACCCAAGAATCAATTTGTAAAGCTTTATAATTATATATTTTGGAAAACTTCTGCTATTATGCAAGGCACCAAATAATTCACTCAACACCGAGCTTTAGAAGTAATCGAATTATATGCTACGTCATGTCCTCTAACTTTAAATACCATCCTTGTATCAAACCTCCCTGAGAACGAATTTAAGAAATCATAAGTAAAACCTATCGAGAACTCATTTATACTTCCTCACCAGCTCACAAATTCTGCTGCGGAGGTCTGAAAAGAATAACACAGTACATTAAACTTCTTTTTGTAATCTATATAAGAATCCCGTTATATAGCTTCATGATGCCACCCCTTGAAAATCATGAACATTACACGATCTTTCCCAATAGTCTTCAAGTTCATAGTAATAGTCACTATGCGCAAAACCTTTAGCTTATATATCTTATTGAAATAAATTAAAGGCCTATAAGAGTAACTATATCGTGATAAACCCCCAGTCCCCCAAACACTCAAACCCACCCAAAGACAACTGTGTATTAGGAGCCAAGGTACACCCGACCCTCTTGACCCCGATCAAGAATGACGAGTAAAATAGATCCTTCATCACCGCCCCGTTGACCCAGACCTGAGTCATCTGAGCACGGAGTAAACCGGTGAGAACTAGTCAATACTTAGTCAAACTCCATGTATAAAACGGCTTACCAATTCTAGTCTAACGACGACAGACCTAAATTCCTGAAATCTAACGTGCCTTCGCGCGAAACTCACCGCATCATGCCCCAACTCATTCATAGCAAATGAACAAAAATCTTCATTCTCCTTAATTATTAGAATAAGCTCTCCGGCAAATTATTTTCCATGACTATCACTTCATAGTAGTACGATTGAACATGTCACTGTCTTTACTTGACGTCAACAATCCTCTTTGTACTGAAATTCGATTTGTCGAGTTGTAGAATAATCTTAAACATCACTACCAAAAAGAGAGTGTATCAGAGAATTATTATTTCATCCGTAAAAGACATAGTCAGTGCCAAACCACCGTGGTTTCGCTATATTCAGTTTTATATATTAGAAATACAATAACTAAGACATATTCATATTCTATGCTACACTCCTCTATATCTATTAACTTTAGTTCTTGCTAGTCCTGCTCCGAAATAAACATAAGTACCATTTACATTACCTACCTACAGCTTTACACTTTTACATCAATCTGACCCATTCCTATATACATGTCACCGAAAATTTTTAGAATAACCTCTATTGTGTAACTATTAATATGACATCTGTGAGGACAAAGCCGTCCAAACAGGCACACACCTAATTATCTTTATTTTTTATTTTCATATGAATATTTTTCTTACTAGCAAAAACTCGTTATGATAATGAATATTCAGATAAGACACATACTGTTATATTTTCCAGCTGACGACCAAGTTACATGATATTTTCGTTTGCCTCTTTTCCAATAACAATATACTACAAGATACCTTTATTGTAGTTATTTAGAAAGTTTAAACAATTGTGAAAAATACTCTAATAACCAATGAAGTCTACGTAATCATTCATTCATAGATGTACTACATAATTCTCCTTAATTAAAATATCTAACCCAGCATGCTATGTACTCTTCATATTGAATCATTGAAATTAAGACAGTTCATATATATTACATAGTTTTGCTAAACCCGACCACTTATCAAATGTTATATCTATCACAGATGATTTTCAATGCTATTGTAAAATGCCCATATTCACGATAAAGTACATTCTCCTTACAGATTAAATAGTTAATTATTTAAAAATAAGTAAGCGTAAAAAAATATTGCACCACCGTGCTCAAAAGATCTAGACAAATACTTATTTTTATATCCTCTTCTTTTCGGGCAACGATTATTTTTCTATTTTATAAAATTTTGTTCACAAATCAATTCACCCCTCTTTGAGAACAGCCCCCTGAAATGATTTGGCCCGTATGATCACTTATCAACCTTTTTTCTTTATAATATTTAAGCTTGATATAGATAGATGTCGTCTTTACTAATGTAATTCCTGTATTTGCTAATAATCTCTATCCTCTCTAGACTATATTTTAATTGATATTCAAACTTTTATCAGACGCACAAGTTCAAATTGAGATTTCCTCAATTTTACTTCTTTGTCAATACGCATTTTTTCGCGCTGCCTACCTTTTAAACGTCCCCACAGAAAATATGAACATATTGCTCATCACTTATGATAACGAATGTACTCTTATTGTTCATTCACGTATGATCTTCTTAACTAATTTAATACATTAATTTAATTATATCCAAAATTTTGAATTAAAATCTCTTATGTTTAGAAACGATTATTATATCTCAGGTTGCGTTAAGTTCTGTGTCTTCACAGTTATGAAAATAACACATACCTGCGTCATAAAATATATTTTTCCCAGATAGGCTAAGGTTTCTTCGAAAACGAATTGTTATTCAATCAGATGACAATGTTGCAACCACCACACAAATGTGCAAGAAACATTACTTGCTCCCAACTATCTGTGTTGCGTCATAGTCTGTCTTTATGTTTATGACCTTTGACCTAATTTCTAAAAATTGCCCAATTCCTATTTGACACAGGAGGAAAATGTGATAAAATACACATATTTAAGCGAAATTTTCACATAAGTCCTTTTATTCATTATCAATGAAATATACATAATGAAAATCATT
>CAJDSM010137624.1:0-10631 GCA_903981925.1 Ostrea lurida | reverse complement strand
CTTGGTGACCCCGCTAGCTTTAAGCAGTCCAACACTAATTGTCATGCACTGTAACTATGACGGACAGACCAAGTAAGTTTACTGGATATGCACGGCATATACTCTCAGCTGTAGACTAAAAGGTTTGTCTGCCAACCTGCAAGGCCAGGGCATTGGTACTACTTCAAGCATTAGTTTACTAGGTCAAGGCATAATTTACTATGGCTCAAAGCATATGATATGATATAGCTCAAAGCATATGATATAGCTCAAAGCATATATGATACTGGTTTAAGCTCAGCTTAAGACAGCCTAAGGGTGGGGACCCCATTAGCTCTAAGCATACTATAGCTCAAAGCATATCCCCAACCTAATCAACCAATGCTTCTTTTACTTATTTTATATTTTTCTTAATTTAGCATGGCAACCAGACCTCAGAGAAAGAGGAAATCTGGAGCAAGTCCTGCAGAGACACCAGCGACGGCCACCCAGGACGAACTGCCGCAGCGGTCAAGACGTTGAATGGATTTTAGATGAGAGTGGATGTTTCATTTTGCGCGAGCTATGATTTCCCGCCATTTAAAGTTATCGCGCCGGTTTTTACCAGACACCAGAGACGGCCGTGGCAGCTGGGCAACCGGCTTGTGCAGCTCCGACAGCCAAAACCCCATTCCGCCACTAACCAAACACTGCTCGCACGACAGTGTGACCCCGTGTACCAACATGCCCAGCATCTACTTTCTGCAGGACCGTTACATTTGATGTGCACACTTCCACACCGGTGCCCAGTGACGAAATACTTTCCCAGATAGTCGATCGCTCACCTATCAAATCCATTTCGGCTACATTACTTACCCGTTAGGTCGTTGAGACAACGTGATAAACAGAGACTTCCGGGCCAAAAATTCACACTGGGATATATCATAAATCTTAGCTCTATTCTTATTGCCTCTACAATTATCATCCAAGCTCACTCCAATCATACCAACCTACAAGCTTATATCAGTATGCAACTGTTCTTCCTGAAATCATCTTTAGAAAAGACCCCCAAATTCCTCTAAATATACAATATTATTTAGACTTTATTGGATCTATGACGGCGAACCTTTCATGTTTTTAGGGCTATTTTTGTTCTGTGCGAAAGCCAAAAACATTAACTGCTCAATCTCATATGCATGATACGTCAAACCGATCCGTATAAAGATTCGCCGTCCTTGTGACCAAAGCTAGCGCTCCAAACGACGAGAATATTCCGTTTATACCAAAGTAATCGGCGCGCCATGTCTCTCTGGCAGCATATAAGCATTCAGAGCTCTACCAGAAGCTCTGGTTTTGGCTCTGGACCATAAATTAAATCTATGAAGCAGCAGCCCTTTTTTCGTAACCCCACCAACATTACATAACTGCTTTTTTTATACAACACCAATCATAGCACTATGCTCCCCAGAAGCATTGGAGAAACACACTGCCCCACCCTCAGTTCATGCCTCTCTTTGCGCAGGTCAAAACATTGTGCGCAAATTTCTGCCCCAAATTTATCCAAGTTTTAACCTTAAGCACAAACTTTCTTGTGCCAACATTTCCCAGGCACCTCCAAGACTCCCCCCCAACAACAATTTCAGAAATCAGAACATTCTGCGTCCCTCCCCACATGATCAGATACTGTATTAGGCTAATGTATTAGAAGGGTTTGACGACTCACGCACTACTTGTTTTGGCTTGGATGATTTTTATTGAGAGTCTTTTTCAGAGCGTACTAGTTTTTTTTGTTGTGATATGTTGCCTCGTATTCCATGTATCCCATATGGCCCTAGACAATTTCGACCAACCTTCAGAACTTTTGCCTTCAACTCCATAACAAGGGAAACAACTACTTCCTGATAACCACAAGAAAATTCTTTAAGAACTACCAGGCAAGGGGCTTCCGCATAAGAAGCAGGTCCCCTTCAACCTTGCAATACCCCCTTTTTTTTTCGTCCGATTAGCCCTTTACCTTTTATTCATATAGATCTCCTTTCCTCTATTTACACTAGGCCCAGCTCCCCTACATATATCGCTAGTACAGACAATGGGGGCGAATGATTTATCGTTATGTAACATCTTGTCCTTTCTCGGGTAGGAGAGAGGGTAGGGTCCATTACTACCACCAACTATATCCTCTCCAAACAACTTCGTTCACATAACATACTGATTTACTTCAATCAGTTTTTCCAAATTTCTGTACATGAAAAACTTAAAGGGGAGAGGCTGCCCTCTCTTAGCCAAAACGGACATTAGAGGACGCATACAAACAAATCCCATTCCTTCCTGCCGATTTTGAACCTTGGGTTTTAATTGCTGTTAACAACCTTTCTTATTAGAGATAAAGACTTTACTCCTCATTTGGTGTCCTTTAATCTCTATGCATCCATCCTCTGTTGAAATCATTCAGCACTTGCCCCTTAAGGATTACAATCGAACATTTTTTCAGTCCTTCCATGCTATTCATATCCTAGGATGCATATTTTCTTTCATAGGACCCCCCTTCAAATCACCAGAACTATTTCTATCCTCATGTTTCTTTATTGGCCTTTTCTCCACGTTTTTTTTAGCAAAAAAAATAGGATCTCTTACCCATCAAACATCTTGACAAACAATCATCGGTTCATACCCTATACTCCACATTAACTTCTTTGGTTCATTTGATGTTCGTACTAGTAATCATACCAAATCTAGATTACTCTTCTAAAGTCCAGTAAGTTTGTCAAATAATCTAAATTTTTTGCACCATAAATACTCATAGCCCTGCTTTAGGAGCATACTCCTCCCATATATCCTTTGCAATGGTCTATTGCTAAATTGGTCGTCCTGTAATTTTCCTCCGGTAGCGCGCCTCTTTTAAGGAGGCTTGACTTAATCTCACAATTGTTGAAAACACTCTCCCTCATCCCATCTCTATACTAACTAAAACTATAGGAAAGCATAAAGGAGCTAGATCTTAAAGGCGCTGGGCTATTACTGTTAGAGTGTCTTTTTGTATTTTATTTTGCAAAGCAATTTTTTGCCACCTTCAGAATCACACATTCATCTCTCTTCTCCCATGTAACCCGTCAACAGACGCTTAGGACAACGTTTTAGTGTTGGAGAGGAACCTGTGCGTGAAACAATTTTCTTTCTCACCCACAGTCAGACTGTGGGTTGCAACGGACCACAATCTAACTTGTCGTCGCCGCGGGGTCCACCCATGTAAAGTGAGACGGATAAGAAATGGGGGCCATCGACTTGTGCCAGAACTCCAGTGGTATCGTCACGCAGACGAATGGAGGCTTAGATGCTGCAATGCAAATCTGAAGAAAACACATATTGTCAAGAAGCCCCCAAGCTATTCGAGCATGATACTGATGCGATTGAAGGTACTGTCTTGTCACACTAGTACTTCATGAATTGATACACGTTTCATGTGGCGAATCAACATATGCACAAGAGGTCTTTTTTAGGTTCAAATTGTTCCGCGGCACGAGCGGACTTGTCTCTCGGTTACAGGGCGCAGTACAAGGCACGAAACACAGGTGCTGCAATGGTGGATCAAGCAAAACCAAGACACCAGTTCCCCCGTTCGGGTATGGCATGTCAGGTGCAGGATGGAAATCAAATTGTAGCGATGTGGACGGCGCAGTCACTAGCAAAGCCACAACCGTAGTCGGACACAAGGAGCGTCAGTGGGCATTTCAGTTACGTTTAGGCATATGGGTGTTAATGCGCGGTTCCCAGCCCCAGTTTTTGAAGAAAATCCACGAATTCGTACTTGCCCCCTCATGATTATACGTTATCTCTTACCTCCGGTCATATTGCTCATTGCTAACCTAAGGATCAGCTGCCTCCACGGACGCAGCATCCATATATCCTCGCTTTGATGTTTGTCATTTTTTCAGCTGCGGGGACTATGTAGATTGTACCACAACATATTTATCGTCAAAACAAACATGCTTACGAGATTTCAATAGCCTAAGCCATCAACATAGATAAAGACTCCCGGTACTCCCAACATTCTAACCCTCCTCCTAGCTTGCTAAATACTAAACTAACTATCCTCATATCTTTCACATAGAGAATCATGTACATAGCAATGTTTCCTAGATAGCTATTCTTCCGTTTTTTGCCGGATAGGGGAGATTAACTCTCCAAAAACATTTTCTTTTGCCTATTACTAACACGATTATTTTAATGTATTCGGAAATGGTCTTTATTCGAATTAGGAACACACAAAGCGCGGAAATACATAGCCATACATGAACCTCTTCATCCCCATCCATACAAGCAAAATCTCCCCCGACCTTACACCCATCTTCCCGACTTTCCTACCCATTCATAATGTCAAGACTAACCCCGAATCGGACCCCTCGTAAGGCATTTCTACGCACAGCTAAACGTTCAGAATACGCATTATGTCACGATTTATCACATTCCATTACCCTAACCTTATCTCCTCATAGGATTGGCTGCTCCCCTATGTCATACCATCATCGTAATTTTTCTTCACCGAACAGCTTCAGATTAGCTCTTACATTTTCTGCAACTCGACCATTAACTACCTACTTTACCTCTCACAAATCCCACAAGCATTCGTCTTACTTTGTCTGCAAACTACCGCTTCGTTCCGTTGGTTTTTCCCGAAATTCGCAAACTTCTCGATGAACAATTTCTTGGGCTGACCATTTCCGCAAATACTTCTCAGAGCATCTCTGTCACCATAACAACTTTATAGTATTCGTATTTACTACCTTTTGTATGAGCATTCAATATACATCTACCGTCTTCCTTTAACTCCCCATTCTCTCCTCACATTCTTCGGCCACAGGGAGCTTGACAGTGCTAAGTATTACTCTTGACAATGTCATCAAACCTTCCTGCTCTCATATTTTAAGTCAGTTCTTGAGTCATCATCCTCAATGCACCCACATACCCTAATACTGCTGCAAGTAACATACCATCTTTTTTACCACAATCAGGGGCTCGTTGGTCATGTTAATTAGTACACACACACACCTTTTACCCGATGTCCACTCTTTGCTTCAGTTCCAGCGGTGTAATAGAGTAACTACTCCTTATGCTATATTCTCGTGAAAAATTACTTTTTTAATTACTACCATCAGCTCAGGCTATTAGTCTATTACATCCCCTATACTGCTGCTTTTCAATTGAACACTTTCATTCACATGTGTGTGGTAATTATCTAAATATTTACCAAGTCATGGTTTCTTGAGATACACCCTGTTGCACCAATTGTCAAAAACGCTGTCCGAGTTTCCTAGTCGTGTGTAGCACATTCCGTCAGGGCCTGTATGAGGTACAGTAGCGCGCTGTAATTAACCAATATTAAATTGTACCTATTGTTCGTCTAGAACTGCCTACTCCAAGCATGTAAATACTGTTACAGTCTTTTTGATTTCACATTGTTTCCAAATCAGTCAGGGCTGATCTGCATATAGTTCTTCTTTGATATCTTTGTTCTTTTGGTTGCTATTATGAATTTGGGACGTAACACAACAACCGTATTATCAATCCTGTAACAAAGTTCATTTATGACCGAAGGACATTGTTGCTGTAGATTATTCAGCGGCTTCGCGAAACGATGATTTAACACTACTTTTACGCCTACTTTCGATTGTCAATCAAAAAGATTTAAAGACAAATTCTCACGCCGGGAATTTTCGGATACCAAGAACCGGGGGTTATAAGCACTATAATTGATGTTGAGACATAAACTGCAGGTAAAGCTGATAGTCAATGATTAGTATAGATTAGAGTGTGGTGTGTAAAGCCTACTGAAAAAATTATAGGTGGGATGGCTCTCCTTATAGACACACATAAGCGGATTAATAGTGTTGAAAAAGCGTGGGTTGTGCCCCAGAAAAACGTGCGTGGTACACAAATAATCCACTTGATTCAACACGCAGTTAATGTGGGAAGAAGAGCAAGCACAATATATGTTGAAAAGACGGGTAATGCCGGGCTGGTTGGAAACATCTATCCTCGGAAAGAGAGGGGAGACAAGGGGAAGAGGAATTAAGTTCTAAGTCCCACAAAACGAGCGAGCGTGTGGTATTTACGTTCATGAGATTCCCCGCGCGTTAGTAACTTAGAAGTAGTTATGAGACCAAGTGATAGCGCCAAGAGTGTCTAAAACGGGCGAGGGGAGTCGGGGTTGCACGGTAATCAGAGTAGTCACACATCACCGGATACAGTATTACAGCCTAGTTGGCAGCCTAGAGATAAGGAACAGGAATGCGAGTACCGCCACGAGGGCCCGAGTGAGAGACGGGCCCAGCCTAAAGATTAAATGCGGAAAGCCCAAACCAGGTGATTAAACGCCCCTTTAGAAGCGGGGGAAACACAAAGGTGACTGGTACCCCTGGTGCCGCCAGAGAATATGATGAGAGTTCCATGTAGTATAACAAACTGCACTGGCACCATTTACATTACCTTATTATTATATAGTAGTAATTTTATAAATAAATGCAATTCCCAGATTCAGTTTGTATGATGAGTATTGTTGAGAATGCAAAAAGGTATAAAGAGACCAGAATTTATAAGAAAAGGGGGCTTGTAGTAAGGCAGAGATGTGGGAGGGCCCATGGAGGTGAAATGACTCACAAAGTGGAGTAAACAAAATTACAACAGGCTCAATCGATCGAAAATGGGGACAGCCAGAGCGGTGTTGCGACGAAACTGCGATCTTCACTAGTGACGGTAATGATGCGCGTAGTGAGCAGAAGAGTAAACATGCAATGCAAAGAAGCTAAGCAGGCCTCAATCAAGCAAACGTAGGGCACAGACTAAATTCCAGATGATTATTTAATAATACAATAGGACGCGGTTGTCGAGGGGAGCATAAGCTTAGGGTTGTGCCTCGTTGCTATGAAAGGCCGGATAAAACTTAGAAGAGAGTCGCTGCTTGCCTCCTCACGCCGAGGGGTGTGGGGAGACGATAGCCAGATGTCTGTTCATGAGTTTGAGGAATGGCCAGATGAAGACTAAACGTCTACAATTTTACTGCCTGTTGACGCCCCCTCGCACGCTCCGTTGTTGTGGAACCTAGGTTGAAGCAGGTAGGAAATGACAGTCTTGCGGACTGTGAGCTCTGTGACACAGTGCGAGTTAACTGTAGTTGAGGATGTCTTGACGTGTGACAGGGCACCGAGAATAATTTGTCACTCATTATGAGATCGGCGCAAAACGCTGATACAGTATTATTTGCATGTAGGATGGACTAATGGAAAAGGCGTCACTACCCACCCCTCGCTGCTGGAAGTGATGAAAGCCCCCCGGCTGGTGTCGGGTACGGGAGAAACACAGTCTGATCAATCTGATAGAGAACGAGAGAGATAAAACAGCAGTTGACGCGGGGGGGGACGATACATAGTCCACGGCCGCCGCAACAATATGTTGCCCCACGATCGCCGACCGCAAACGGGAGCCGCAGACCTGTTAGACGCCCAGGCTATAACGGCCCGGGCGAGGGCAAGCCGCAGTCCGGGTTGTGACGGGCCAGGCCATTTAAACGAGGGGTTATGGGGTCGGGAGGTGGGTAAAGAAAAGGACAATCCCTCTAGCCCGACTCCCCAACCCACTCGGAGACCGAGCGAACACGCCGGGAACCTGCTGGTAGGGAACAACGCTGGTTATGGACTAATTTAAATATATCCGGCATACGAATGTCCTTAAGGGAGGTGCCCAACCAAAAATGCTGAAAGAGGATGAGGTTGTTATCATGTGTCACCCAAAGGCACCCAATTAGTCGTATGTGCGTTGCGAGGACAACTTGAATGGGCTTGCTCATCCGTATATCAATCAAGTTGTAAAAGAGGTTAATTAGGTACAAATCGGGCTATTTTAGTAAACGCTTAGAGCTACCGCTTACGCGATGTGTTACGCGGTTCAAAACTCTACTCTCTCTCTCTGATCTCTCGCTCAGGTGCAAGTGCTCCAAGTATACGGGATCGGCCTCATAAGCTCTACCGTGGACAAGCGGAAAAAAAAAGATTCTTTTCCCGCAAATGATAGTAATTCTGGGGAATCCAATTGATTAAATCATAAGCGAAGGTCCTAATGAAATTATCTCAGAAAATAGGTAGACTGGGACCTATGACCAAGAATCAAGTATCAGTAGCATTTAACCCTGGCCTATAATATTGGAGATCATGCGAGTGTAGTTTTGTACGACCTACCTAGAGGAGTAGGATGAACCTCTGATATCTTCGAAAAAAATCGGACCGCCCGCTCCCTCTGTGGCGCGTAGGCCAGAGCAGACTGTACGGAAGAAGGTACACTCTATGAGCAAGCGACTAATATAGGAGGGAAGGAAGCATTTTGCACCAGAGAGAGTGCTCAATAAACCAACCGGGTCACAGGCCGAACCAAGGCGGTCCCGCGGCAGCGAGGCAGATGAAAGTGCAAGCTGACAGCAGTGTTCGCCTATTACGGTCCAGTGGAAGGAAAGTGGTGACCCCAGCAGCATACCATGAACCGCGCAGTCAACATATCAATATTTAGGAGGTAACCCAGACAAAGGAAGACTCAAGATTGTCATCTACAACAGTTTATAACAATGTTCCCTCCAGAAGGACGCTGAAACAGAGGGCTAATCAAACCGAGACATGATATGCATACTCAAACAACTTGGACCCAGAAAGGATTTAGAATGGAGATCCATTGACAGGAGCGAGGATGGCGACATACAGTATCAAAAGCCCCAAATTATCAAGAGGGCGAAACCAATTCGTGTTAAGAAATTAGAAGAGTTCTTTAATGGTTAATATACCAAAACCGCCAATGTAGCGATTGTAGTGGCCCCGGGACGAGAGTTAGTGTTGCGAAACCAAACAAAACACCAGTGGTAACCGCCGGATCTCACCCTCCGTGACCCCGAAAAAGGCCTTAATATTTGTTTGTAGTAGGATAGAGAGAGAGCGACGCCCGGCCGGCCAGAATATATAGCGTCACGTGTGAACAAGGAAGGAAAGTTGAAATGGCCGATCAAACTGCAACCATGATGTAGAGCCCCAGTGAAGATGGGACGCACGAGAGAGGAAGCATAAACAACAGGAGTAATTCCTCAGCTTTGTAATTAGTGCCCATATCGCCGACGTGAAACATGCAGACAGGGAGTACCAAAGAAAATACCACACAAAACAGATGTGACGAAGTTGGACTTAATTACCTACATCTACAATGTCCTAGTGACTAGAGAGGCGGGTGTGTGAAAGATACTTCCAGGCCCCCAAAGAGAGGCACGAAGGTAATAAGGGCCAAGGGGAGCGGTCGAAGGCACAAAGAATGTAGGGCTGGGGATGGGCCACTGTGAAGAAAATGTCAAAGCGTCAGCTTGCCCAACAGGTAGCGAGGTGCGACGATTAAAGCTGAAAAACGCAGGGTACCCCAGCCAACAGTAGTACCAGAAATAGGGTAAGCACGCGTGAGAGGGCGTCTGACATGTTAGATGCCCAGCGTATGCCATTAGCTGTGTCAGACTCTGCTATATACGAAGGTGCGCAGGGCGAGAAAGAGTAGGTGTGCATACCAATGTAGATGAACGAATATAGCCGGCCTCATGACACCACCCGAAAGTATATCGGTGTGAGACAGGGGAGATAACGGAGGTGTGGGACTAAATAAAAGAGTCCCTCTGTCCGATTGGGATTACACACGTAATATGTGTTGATGATGATGTGAAAATAAAGGGTGGGTCTAGTTTCAACAAGGGGTAGTGCTCCGAAGAGTTTGAGTAGCCGTTGTGAAACTTTAATGATCCGATATTGAGAGAAACCTAGACTGGGGCCCCCTTCTACCAATGCGTAGGTTATGATCCCCTGGGTGATATGGATCTCGCGCCGACCCATCACCCCCCGATGAGTACCCTAAGCCTGCGCACACGTAGCCACGGACACATATACACTCACCAGAAAAGATTGGGTTTAAAGTCCTGCGTTGGTGAGGATCCGTGGTGACTAGGTATGTAAGAGCAATCAAATGGCCGCGAAAAATATATGAGCCGTGCAAAGCCAGTCCCGAGGCCGTAGGCGTAGCATCCCAACAAGTGGGTGGAGTTAATTAGATTCACAGGTACAGACCCTTCGGGTCAAAGGGGGAGTTAACGGTAGTGGTGGGTTAGTGAGAATGGATTTACGGGCCCCTGCCGCGTTAAAAGTTACCAGTTGGGCCAATTATACCCAGGGTAACAGGCCCGTGGGAAGCCGGACTGTGGTGCAATGTGTGACCGGAGGTTTTGAGAAAGCTCGTGTAATGGCGGTCGATGGTGAGCGGTTGTCGGGACGAAGATTGTATAATATTAACATTAAATTTAAAGTTGATAGATTACTTGAGTTCAATCTAGCTGCATCCACATAATACAGTGAAACATGCTGAAATCAAATTACTGCAATCTATATGTGTTTACACTATTTGGGTGAATTATTTTGACAAAAATACCAGTCCAAATGTACTACTTAGTGATATTATTCGCTTTATCAAACTAGCCTGGTGACAATTAAACGGTGTTATAATCTGATGATCTAAAAGCATTCACACATCCACATACATTACACATCCACATACAAATACGCATACAAAGTCAAAACTTGATATAGTAAACTTAGTGGTAAGTCTTCCAGGGA